>CM052660.1:4457204-4539468 GCA_028533165.1 Leontopithecus rosalia
TGGATCACGAGGTCAAGAGATCGAGACCATCCTGGTCAACATGGTGAAACCCCGTCTCTACTAAAGATACAAAAAATTAGCTGGGCATGGTGGCGCGTGCCTGTAATCCCAGCTACTCAGGAGGCTGAGGCAGGAGAATTGCCTGAACCCAGGAGGCGGAGGTTGCGGTGAGCCGAGATCGCGCCATTGCACTCCAGCCCGGGTAACAAGAGCGAAACTCCATCTCAAAAAAAAAAAAAAAAAGAGGGAGTGAAAACCACTTTGCCTGCTGCCAGTTGGTCAGATCAGAAGAAACGTTTGCAGCTGGCTCGGGCACGTTGATCATGAAAGACATTTCACCATTTCCATGAGCTGCTCAGGAGGAATCTCTGGAGTGGCCGGGGAGAAGGTAGGGATGAGGAAGCGGAGAGAGTGAGCGGGAGCCACCCTTTGTATTGGGCATTTTGTCTGCAGTCTCACAAGCACAAAAGAAAGATGCACAAAAAGGAATTCATGAGCCCCATTGAAACCAAGAAACTTCTTTGAGCCTCTGCTGGTTCTTTGTAATGCAGTCTCCATTCTGTACATTGAGAGAAGATTTTAAATGTGGTAACTGGAAAAATGGAACATCTGAAACTTCAAAGTATGTAGAATTTGGGGCCAGTTCCTTGCTTACGAGTCATTAAGAGTTCTCTTTTTTATAGATAACGGAATTCAATTCCCCAAGTCACACAGTAGCCATAGCCTGAGATGTGTCTTTCTAAAACAAACATTCCAAGGTTCCAAGAAACTATTTTCTTCTAAATGTCTGAGGCCTGAAAATGAATACAGAATCATTACAAAACTTGTTTTTGATTAGAAAAGTAATATATGTAAGTGATTAATCAAGAATCAAGAAACGGAAAAATAAAAAGTCAACCTATAATCTACTCTTTGCTATCCACTTTGTCTCATTTTCCAGAAGCAACTACTGTCAGAAGTTTATTTTGCTCCTGTTTGCATATCCTTTAGTTTTTATACAGATAAGATAATATTAAACACACTGCGTTTTAGATTGCTTTCCCTAAACAAATACTACAAAGATCATTCCATGTCATCACATGGAGATCTCCCTCATTCTTTTGGATGGTCATGCATTTTCTGATTTATGTATATATTATATTTTATTTAAATGGTCTCTGGTCAATTGCAGTTTGCTCCTGTACTTGATTCTTTTTCTCTTCTAACAAATCATTATGTCGTGAACATACCTCTTGGTGTTTTTGTAAACCTATCTATAGGACAAATTCTATGCAATGGACGTGTATTTTCAAATCTTGACAGATATTGCCAAATTGCCTTCAAAATCACGTTTTTTCAGTTTATGCTTTTACCTATAGACTATGAGAGCACCACTGTTTCCTCATCCTTGCCCACAGTTATACGGTCAATTACATTAATGGCCTCAATTTGTTCCCTTCCCTGGGCCATGTCCTTTGTTAGGTGACTTTGCAGTCCCTCCTACTGGTTGAGGTTTTGCCGCAGACTCACTTCAGCACATTGGGCCAAGCCTTCAGTAGCCTTGGGCTCCCATGAACCCAGCCTGGTCCCACTGGGCAGGAGTGCCCCAGGCCCCTGCACATGCTGCTGAGCAAGCGTGATCCAGACAGACACCCTGGGACAATCAGAGAGACCTGCTGAGTTCCCCTTAGGTCCCATTCTGCTGGCAACTGACATTTCTGCCATGTGGTCCCCTGTCATAAGTGGAGTCCCAAGGCTAGGAACTCTTCTGCTTTCCCTTGACCACCTGCCAAAAATCAGACCCCAGCCACTTGCTTATTCTTCCCACTTGAACGGACTTGTTGTCCAGTACCTTTGCTCTGCCTCTTAGACCAGCATCAGGCACATGGCGGAGACATCCATGAGGCCATGGTCATGGCTCATCCGATGGAAGCACGGGTTCTAGCTCTGGACCACTGATCCCTTTTCACCTCCCTCCCACTTCTCTAGGACACATTTCACAGGAGAATAGAACCTGGGGAGCCAGCAGGCCCTCCGTCTCCCTCCCCTGCCCACTCCTGCATCTACTTTCCTTCCACCTGCCCCACGCCCTCCCTAGGTCCTGAGTTGGACTTGGATACCAGCCAGAGTTTGGATGTCTGGCACCCAGAGCTGGGATGAGGGGGAGGCCAGGGAGCACCTAGGGCCTATAATTTAAGCAGGTACTCACTCCTAACCTCCTTAAATTTTGCAACCTAGGCACCTCCTGCCTGTACCCTAGTCCAGACCTTGCTGATGTGCAAAACGTATTTTTAAACATCCTCCACTTTTCTGTGTTTCTCTGAAACCCTCTGATGCCCACGGAGGTTTTCTTGTCATTTGCTACAATCATAGATGCACCGAGACCAGCCTTTAGAAACACGAGGCAAGAAGTGTCTGTGCAAAAATATTTTACCCTCAATACCAAACATAGCAAACTGCAGGTGAGTTAGGGAAGGGAGAAAACCTGAAATTATTTTCTGTATTTAGTAACTCAAAAACAGCAATAAGAAAACTCCCCCTACAGACGCTTTGTGGTTACTGCAAAGTAAACAGATGAAGGTCCCGCAAAGTATTTGCTCATCTATGAAGACCATCCAGTGTTTTCATTCGATTCCTAAAACCAAAACCACTTCATCATGGTGTCCAGCAACTGCGTTTCCCGGGGGGGATGACTAAGGCAGCAGGGACGCCCTCCCCTCTCCAGTCCCTCTGGCCACGACTGCTGAATTCAACGGCAACGTTAAAGGAGCTTTTTTGCAAAAAGCTGAAAATTATCCAGGACTTTTCCATTCTCATTCTCTCAAATTTGCTGAGTAGAAGAACAAGTTTTAATAGGGAGATATTTGATTCCTCCCAACTTGAAGATGAGGAGTGAGGCGGTGTGACACGCCACATAAAATTCAGTTGTCACCAAGTCCTCATCGACCTTGGGAACAAACGCATCATCGATAAATAAGCGAAACGACCATCGCTTGGCTGGAATCCAGAACCGAGCTTCTTCTCGTTTTCCGAAAGCTGCTCTTCTCTTGTCATCACCTTAAAATTCTGACACCAGCTTGTGTTTTAAGCAATGGTTGTTTAAATATTTGGTTCCAAATTAGAAGAAGGGCCTGCTAGAAAATCACTTCAAATTAAATCAAATGATGTTTTGTGGGAATTCCTCCCAGCTGTGCCCAGTTAAGAAATGTACCCTCTCCACTTTCTCCTTGGGAACCATACATGAATTTAGCTGTCTGCTCATGGCCCTGGGTAGAACAGCAAGTCCATGCTGTGGTTATCCCAGGGGGGATAGGAGGTGGGTGGAGGGGTAACCTCCCCATCACAAAAGAGTATTGTTCCCTTCTGGTGTGCTTGGTACTTTACAATTACATATAGGATGAGCCCAAAGGTTGAAAAAGCTCTTGGTTTTTGTTAACGTGTTCTCAAACCACTAATTATTTCCTCCTGTCTTGAGGTGCTAAAAACATAAACACATGGACTCCTCAGCTTAAAAAATTAGGGCTTTGCTTTTCTTCCAGATGAATCAGCATGAAGGATGATTCCTTCAGTCTCCATCCTACACAAACGATGACCACACACCAAACCATGAGAACAGAACCCCGTCGGCTGGGCTGCCCCGTTGCTGCTGTCACAAGTTCTAAGCACACGCTGAGGCTGCATCTCTCTCTATGAACATCTCCTTAGAGCAGTTCATAGAGAGTGTATTAGTCTGTTCTCACACTGCTAACGAAGACATACCTGAGACTGGGTAATTTACAAAGGAAAGAGGTTAATTGACTCACAGTTCAGCAGGGCTGGGGAGGCCCCAGGAAACTTACAATCACAGCAGAGAAAAAGCAAACATGTCCCTCTTCACATGGCAGCAGCAGAGAGAAGAGCCCAGCGAAGCGGGGATGAGCTCCTCATAAAACCATCAGATCTCGTGAGAACTCACTTACTATCATGAGACTAGGATGGGGGAAACCACCTTATGATTGGATTATCTTCACCTGATCCCCACCATGGCACTACAATTCAAGATGAGATTTGCGTGGGGACACAGCCAAACCAAATCAAGGAGTTTGAGCGAGGTCCCTTCCAGGGCCTTTGAATTGACAGTACTTGAGCACTTACTGCCTAAAATGTGAATCTGGCCACATGACAACAAATTTTGATAAATAAAAACACAGGCCTCATAGATCTTATATGGATATGAGACATATAAACATATTTTTTCCATGTGGTTAAATGAGCATTTTCATCTGCAGAGAGGCTTATAAATTCTGAAGTCCAGTAGCTGGCATGTGGTCTAAATTCCATTAATGTTCAAATTATTCCAAATCAAATGGCTACACTTCACACTTAATTACGGAATGCCCCCCAAATCTGTCCCATCTTCTCTGTGATGTAGGCAAGCTGAGATTGAGCCGCTGACTTCATGGAAGGAAAGCAAGAAACCAGGCAGTGTCTCTCGGGTCCTGAGTTAGGCCCTGGTTCCTGGACAGAGTGGGCCTTGGGTGCTGATAACTGAAGGTGGCACCGCCCAAGGAGAAGGTGGCACTGCCCAAGGAGAAGGTGGCACCGCCCAAGGAGAAGGCGGCACCTGCAAAGACATCCGGGGAGTCCAGTCCTGTGGAGACGTGAGGGCCATGCCAGCCCAACGCCCCAGGACATCAGTCACTCAGCTCCTTCTCTTCTCAGACAGGCATGGGCAGGTGAGCTCTGGCCATTCCTGGGTTGGGTGGCTCAAAGAGCCAGAAGACATGTCACAGCAGCCAAGCCCCAGAACCACACCATCTGGCCCAAGGCTCGTGTTAACACATCCAAGACTGGCCACTAGGAGCTGCAGGGGACACTCCATTAGGGACACTCCTCTGAGCCTCTGAGTCAGAGCCACCTTCTTCAAGAAGACCCAGACCTCCCCTTGCTATTGGATCTTTGCTCTCCCTCAGGCAGTGAGAAGGTCTGCTGTCACTTGCAGGTCCAGACTGGACAAAGTGGTGTGGTTGACTCAGCTGGATGGAGGGCAGGATGCGGGGTGTCATTTCCTATTTATCTGTAATAGAAATGAACATCCAAGATGTGTCCAATGAGCACAGGCAAAGACACTCCACATTACTAGCTGGTAAGGAAAGCAAATTAAATAGGCAAATTCATGGAGACAGAAAGTAAAAAAGGTCAGCAGGGACTGGGGATGGGGTCGGGATGAAGAGCACTTTCAATGATAGTTCATCTCTGGGAAACGAGGAAGTTCTGAAAACAGGTAGGTGGTGATGGTTATGTAACACTGTGAATGTACCTGACGCTGCTGAATTATACACTTAAGATGATTGAAGTGGGACACTGTATGTTATGTATCTATTATCACGATAATTTTTTTTAATCTTAGAGTAATCGGACATGGCAAAACTCCAGAAAGTGGCCCACAGAGCGGCTGGCTGGTCCCTCACGCAGACCCCATCTCCGTGTCCTCAACTTCTTCAACTTGGCTTGTTTCACTCCCTCACGTGAAGGAGGAAGATTAAGTTCTCGTGGAAACTTCACCACCTGTTAAAAAGCCGAGGGAGGGACTGGCCCTCTGCTGTGCAAGTGTGGCAGCAGGACCTGCTTTTAGTACATGCCCATTCTCCCCGAGATGCAGGTACAGCCTCCTCCCAGAGGCGCAGGGACCGGCATTCTCAGGCCCAGAGACATCTGGAGCTCAAGACTGTGTTTGCTTTTATTATATATTAGCCATTGTCAGCCCTCTTGCACTCCCCTCAAAATAGGCATCTGATTATCACCAATTTAAAACCAGCTTTTCTCTTACTAAAAATTCAGTATGAAGCCATTGTAGTAGAATTCCGCTTACATTCTGAGGCTTGCAAAAGAGAAAAATATCAATAAAAAAATCATGTGAAATGTCCACAATAGATCAATTCAACCAAAGTGGCCAGATTCTATACTATTAGTCTGTTCAAGGTTTGTCTGGTTTTCTATGAAGCATTCTCTTTTCCTGAAGAACACAATTGTGGCTATAAAGTCATTTATCGGGTACTGTTCAAGGCATCTCCAGTCACACGTCATAGTTTATGAAATGCCGTGAAAGCCTCGGTAAGGTGCTTTCCAATTGGTAAAGGCCAATTTTACACAATCACATCCCGAAGTACAGGCTGCGTTTTCTTCTCTACCCTCCAGCATATGTTTTCATTTGGCCATTCTTCTCAGTAGTCATTACAGATCGTTTCAGTAAATGAATCTGTTCACATTGTAGTCACCCCAAGAAGGATTAAAGGTCCTCGCTCAGCACACGATGGGAAGGACAAATGGGAAGTGGGGGCTCTCGGGCCAACTCCAGGACCGCTCCAGCGGCGCTGACCGCTGGCTTGCACAGAAATGTGGGCCTGGTGGATGCTGCCCAGCTCTTTGCCTGCCATGGTCTCTCACCTGTGCAGTGACTCTCCAGCCTGGGCCAAGGACAAGTGGCCTCCACATCAGAACATGACCTCGGCATCAGTCCCCTGCCTCTCCCTCCCCTCATCCCCTCTCCCTTCCCACCCTTTTCCCCAGCCCATCACTCAGTCCTGATCCCTCTTCATGAAGTCTCCTCCACCTGCCACTCCTTCCCCTTTGCACTACAGCCCCACTCTGATCCCTTCTGCACTGTGCCTCAGACAACCCTCCAGGTCACCCCTGCTGTCCCTGGTCTGCCATTTGCCCCATCCCATGCCTATTTGGTCATAGCTGCTTCTTCTTCTTCTTCTTCTTCTTCTTCTTCTTCTTCTTCTTCTTCTTCTTCTTCCTTCTTCTTCTTCGACAGAGTCTTGCTCTGTTGCCCAGGCTGGAGTGTACTAGCATGATCTCTACTCACTGCAACCTCCGCCTCTGGGGTTTAAGCAATTCTCCTACCTCAGCCTCCCAAGTAGCTGGGACTATAGGCATGCATCACCATGCCTGGCTAATTTTTGTATTTTTAATAGAGGTGGGGTTTCACCATGTTGGCCAGGCTGGTCTTGAACTCCTGACCTAAAGTGATCCTCCTGCCTCGGCTTCCCAAAGTGCTGTGATTACAGGCATGAGCCACTGCGGGTTGTGCCTTCTATTTGTGCAGGCTCCACGCCTTATGTCACCACATGCTCACCCCTCCTATACATGTATCCCTCCAATGCCATGTCTTCTACAGAACTCGGGGCACATTTTCAATCTCTGTCTTTATCTCTGCACTTTATCTACTCAAAACACTTTTTGTCTCAGGTGCCTCCTTCTAGGTCTTTTGCTGTTGTTAATTCCTGGCCCACCAGAAATGGCCCAGCTCCCAGAGGCTTCCCTGCCAGCAGCTGATGGTTGCCACCACCTACTCCTCTCACACCTGCTGTCCTTCTCCAGTGTTTTGATTTTAATGCCTGTAAAAGCAAAACAGAGCTATAGGGCAGGAAAAAGCCTTTGTTTCCTCAATCAGCCTGGAAGGCATTAGAAGAAAGGGATTGAGTCGTATCTTCCATCAACGTCTCCCCAGCATTGAGCACAGTGCTCTCGGTTCTGTAAACTCTCAGTAAATACAAGTGAATTGCGTGCCATGTGCACTGATATACTTGCTTCTATGGGACTTGTCTCCACTGGACTATCTGGAACTAATAAATAAAGGAGTCTTTCCAGCCCCTTTCTGCTGCTCATAGGGTGCACACAGTTGAAATCACCTCTGGACACCTAAAGTCATTAAAACATTCTTGGCCCCAGGGCCAGCTTGACCTGGCAGCTGGCCAGCCCCAACATGAGACAATGCAGTGAGTGTGCTTGTTTCCTCTGCTGTTCACTAGCTGTTGGATGTTGAATCATTCTGTCCCAGGATAAGGAGAGTAATACCCCTTCTCTGGTTTTCAGATCACCCCAGCACACGCTGATGAAAGAATGGACAGTTGTGGGGCTGGCACTATGAACTAAGAGGGATGTATCCACCAAAGAACAAATCAAAGAAAGCAGTGATGGAGTCTTGGATTGAGGAGGGAGAGGAGGTTCTGGGCCTGGAGATGGAGCCTCCCCTCTTCCCAGAACACACAGAGCATCCTGGGACAGAGGTCCTCCCAAAAAGACAGTTGCAAGGTGATATCCGTTGTGCTGTAGATATTTGTGGCATGGCATTTATAGTAATAAAATTAAAAACTAAAATCAGTAAACATTATAAATAAAAAAAGTTAAAGGTATGAGAACCTCCCTGGATGGGCCTATAATCATTTATTTTATACGGTTGGCTCTGGGACCTTATTTCCCATCACCAGGGACAGCACTGGTGACTCTCAGCCTAGCATCATCAGGAGCTGGAGGACATCGAAATAAGCCAATCAAGAGGGTGGAAAATGAGAAAGGAGATGTCACCAGTGGCTTCCAGAAGTGTGGGATTGTGCGGAGTGGGAGTAATGCCAATCATGAACCGCATATGGCAGAAACAGAGACAGGCAAGTTAGGGAACCTAAATCACTCCGTGACTCCTGCACTCCCCCAAATCTGGAGTGTGTCATTTTCACAGTCCAAGGCAGAACTCTGGCTTCCAGGTGACAGGGGACAGGGGACCAAGCCCCATGTCCACAAGGGATACAAGCCTCAGGCCATATGAACTCTACTGAGCTGTGATGGTCACAAGGTCAGTGAGTGCCCTGTGTTGAATGGTGTCCCATAAATTCATGTCTACCTGGACCTCAGAGTGTGATTTTATTTGGAAGTGGAATTTCATATGGCTTAGATCTCTGCTCCCACCTAAATCTCGTGTGGAATTGCAATCCCCAGGGTTGGAGGTGGGGCCTGATGGGAGGTGATTGGATTAGAGGGGATGAATTCTCACGAATGGTGGTTTAGCACCAAATCCTCAGTGCTGTTCTCATGATATTGAGTGAATGAGTTACCACAAGATCTGGTTGTTCTAAAGGTGTGTAGCACCTCCTCCTTCTCTAGGTTCTGCTCTTCCACGTAAGATGCCTGCTCCTGCTTTGCCTTCCACCATGAGGCCTCCACAGAGGCAGAGGCTGCCACGCTTCTTGTACAGCCTGTGAGACCCTGAGCCAATAAAGTCTCTTTTCTTTATAAATTACCTAGTCTCAGGTGTTTCTTTAGAGCAAATACAAGAACGGACTGATACTGGGTCTTTGCAGATGCAGTTAGCTAAGATGAGGTTGTGCTGGGGAATATGGGTCCTAAATCCAGTGGTTGGTGTCTTTTGTAAGAGGATCATGCAGAGACAGAGGCAGAGATGGGAGTGAAGTGTCTACAAGCCAAGGATCATGAAGATAAGAAGCAGCAGAAACTGGGAGAGAGCACGGACGGCTTCTCCCTCCAGTCCTCTGGAAGGAGCCAACCTTGCCAGCACCTGGATTTCAGGCTTTCAGCCTCCGGAACTGCAAGGGAAGAAAATTCTAAGTTTGAAAACACCCAGGTTTTGGTACTTTGTCATGACAGTCCTTGGAAACTAGGTAATTAATTGCACTTTCTACTCCCTCAAACTAACAGAAGGCAATGCCGTGCCAACCACTGTGATATTTATGACTGATTCTAACAGCTATTTCCTAAATAAGCCTATCAAAGTTGGTCCTTTTGTCATTTTCCCCTAAAACAACAAATTCTGCCATTCAGTTGTTGAAGAACATGGGCAAATGTCCCCAGGTATCTCAAGTCTGTGGGTGCAGAACAAAGCTTTTAGGTCAACGTGGGCTTAATGGTAGAGAGAAGACATGAGACACTCTGTCTCCCTGGACCATCTCTACTTCTGGGTCATCTCTAGCTCTGGACCATCTCAAGCTCTGGAACGTCTCTAGCTCTGGACCTTCTCTGGCTCTGGATCATCTCTGGCTCTGGATCATCTCTAGCTCTGGACCATCTCTAGCTCTGGACCATCTCTAGCTCTGAAACGTCACTAGCTCTGGACCTTCTCTGGCTCTGGATCATCTCTGGCTCTGGATCATCTCTGGCTCTGGACCATCTCTAGCTCTGGAATGTCACTAGCTCTGGACCTTCTCTGGCTCTGGATCATCTCTGGCTCTGGACCATCTCTAGTTCTAGACCATCTCTTCTGTGGGCCATCTTTATCTCTGGACCATCTTCTGTCTCTGCCATGTGCTTCTGCAGGTCTCTGGGCAATGTCCTATGTTCCTTCTGAAACAAATGACCACCTGGCTCCTCACTGGGGGTGCTTCTGCTGTGTATGGGGGCACTTGTGTATGCCCAGGCTCTCCCCACCCACATCTTTCAGAGACCAGCCTTCAGAGTTACAGACTCATACTGGGTCTTGTGCAGTCTCAACTTTCCTTTTGTCTTTACAATCACTGCACACTAAAAGGAGAAAGATAATATAAGCCCAAAACTCCTTTTATTTTTCACTTAAAATTCAAGCAAACGAATTCAGGCAAGAAAATCCTTACAGGTGTCACCTTCCCGCATCTCCATGGGAAGAGGATTGTGTGTCCCAGCAGGGTGTGGGAGGAAGCCCTGTTCCATTCACATTCCATCCGGTCCTCCCCAGATGATCCTTTCCCTGGCCCATGCAGGTTACTGTGGGTCACAGCATGTGAATCTCAGACTTTGCATAAGAAAGGAAATACTTTTATTTCAAGATCTTTCATCAGCTAAGTGAGTGAAATCAAAGCCCCCAACGTAGGCCCTTGATCCTAAATGAGTCAGAGTCAGAAAAAAAGGAGCCTCAGATTCTTGTGTGGTTATCGGCCTGCACAGAGCTCCCCAAACTCCACAGCACATGCCGTGCCGGAGCCCAGAGAAGAGCAAGCAGCAGAAATAGCAGGGAAATGCATCGCCACATGCTCAGTGTAAAGAGCCATTCATGTTTAAGAAAGGTAAAGTTTTCTGTGAGATGACGGAGGGCAGTTCTGGCTGAGGAGAGGATGCAGCATCAGATACCACCCAGCATGGAGCTCCTGCTCATGATGGGGAGACATTCAGCCAACTTCAGAATGTTCCACTGGCAGTCCCTCCTCCTAGGACCAAGGTCATAGTGCCATCAGCAGACTGCATGTTTGCCAGTGGCTGGAAGGGTCCATCTATGAGCTTGCTGGCGGTTCTGACAATTGAACCAGGGCTACCTGTATGAGGCTCAGAGATGGGAAGAATGTGCCTGACACCTTTCTTTTTCCATGGTAAGAGTCTTCCCTGCTGGGTAGTGAGCCGAAAAACATAAGCTTGTCCCCACAGAGCTCTTTCTCAGTGGGATGGCTCAGGATATTTGGGGGAATGCTCAGAAGAGAAAATGGGGAATCCCATCATGGGGGTGAGGGTCAGTCTGTGTGTATGCCCCTCAAGGTGAGGTGACTGCAGCCCACCTTCCTCCCTGCTTCACAGAGACCACCAGGCCTGTCTCTGGTCTGGTGTCTGCTGATGTGTCTTGGCCTTGCCAAAGTCTGTGACCCCAGATTTTCTTTTCTTTATTTCTTTTTTTTGCCGTTTTTAACTCCAAGTTTCTATTGACCGGCTGACCCTCTCCCCATGCCTCCAAGGCGTTACCCACTAGGGCTTTGGAAACTTCAGTGTCCCCTGTGTCTCCTGCACAGCCAGAAGGGATCCAGGGGTCCTGTCACTGGCTCCCTCTGCAGCCAGCTGCCCCACCCTGCCAGGCAGCCTCTGTGCGCCATGTTAGTTGCCAACTTCTAGAGGCCAAAAGACCTCCCCAGGGAGGTCAGCACAGCAGGCCACTCTGGCCATGTTCTAGCCTGTCACCACGCCTGCATGGTAAGCTGAGGGACAGGGAGACACCAGGATCTTGGCCATGACACCCTCACCCCTGGCCATGACACCTCCAGCTTAGAGAGGAAGCACCTCCTTTCCTTCCTGGGTGATAAAGAATTTCTGTACCCCACATCCTGAGACGATTCCACCCCAGCCTTAAGGAAAAGGTCCATGATCTCATCCAGCAAGCCCAGCCCTTTGCATGGCAACGGAAGGAATTTAGTAAATCCTTCTCTCTCCCAGCCTAGCATGGCTTCAAAACCTTTGCTTGCTAGGGACTCACAAATCCTATTTGCCAGTGAAAACTGAAAAACGACTTTGTTTTCCTAGTCAGTCTATGCCGGCCCTTCCTTTGGAACGCTAAGACCCACTCCCCCCACGGCATGGAGCCTGAGGATGGCAGGAGTTATTGGTTATGAAAATTCATTTGAAAATATGTTTTAAAATATTATCCCCATTACGTGGGAAGACAAAGGTGTTAGTGAGTCATGCCCGGCATCTCCTGTGGAGTCAGGCAAAGCCTTGGGACACTTTCATTCCAGGAGCTGATTTTATGCCCTTGGTGTACGCTGAGCGTTTGTGTTGAAACCACAGCCCAGTAAAGGGGAGCTCATGGAAGCGGAGTGTGGATGACCCAGAGGAAATGTGGGCAAGGGGAAGGAGAAACAGATAGGGCACTGCTCACAGCCCAGAGGCATCTAGAACTATGCAAAAGCATGCTTTGGTGAAGACAGTCAGCAGGGTCCCGCCCTGTTTCTCTGCTTCTGACAATGTGGGTATCCTGGTGCATGCAGGCCCTCGAGTACCATCCTGGTACCCACCAGCCCTGCAGCATGGATGGTGAATATGCCAAGAAGCTCAGTCCTCACAGAGAGGAGCATGCACCCAGAGGCTACAACTTTTTAGCACTAAAAAGTGTCCAGCTTTTTAGCACTAAGAAGTGTCCAGCTTTTTAGCACTAAAAGAAATACAATGCATTTTAAAAGTTAAATGCCAAGAAAAAAAGAATAGGTAAAAAATCTTCTGTGTTTACAAGACTAAGATATATATACGTACATATATATTTGGGGGAACGGAGTCTGGCTCTGTTGCTCAGGCTGGAATGCAGTGGTGCGATCTTGGCTCACTGCAATTTTCACCTCTCGGATTCAAGCGATTCTCCTGCCTCAGCCTCCCAAGTAGCTGGGATTATAGGCACCCACCACCACACTCCGCTAATTTTTGTATTTTTAGTAGAGAAGGGGTTTCACGGTGTTGGCCAGAGTAGTCTCAAACTCCTGACCTCATGATCCACCAGCCTTGGCCTCCCAAATGCTGGGATTACAAGTGTGAGCCACTGTGCCCAGCCAACAGCTGTTTTTTTTAAAAGCCATGTGCACAGATGCACAGAGGTGAAGCCCTTCCCTCCAGATCACTTGACAACAATGAGCAGCCTGTTCTCCACTTTCTGCGCATTATTGAAATGTCTTTTGGTGCGGTTTGCACCTGCAGACTCCGGCACAATGTAATTGTTCTTAATATCGCTGATTTTCCTTTTCCGAAATGAAGTCGCATCATGTGTTTGGCAGTGCCACACGTGACAGGAGGTTCTGGAATGGATTTACTTTGATAATAATGATATTTTTGTCCTGTTGAGTCCTGAGAACATTATTTTCAACAAGGAACAGCAGCTCTGATTTCTCTGAGTGGGGAGTTTTCATTTCTCGAAAGCATCACCGAGGCCTGGTGGCCAAGCATCCGTGGAAATGCAGTGTCTTCCATAAGGAAGTTGACGTTTGTGAAGCTCCAAGCCAGAGGGAGTTAAACTAGACAAAGTTACTTCTCCCTTTCAACAGAACAAATGCCCGGGAGGACTGAAAATGTCATCTGCAGGCTCACGTCCGGCTGCGTTGCTGCCCGTGGTTCATCTTCACAGCCAGGGCTGCCGGCTGGGCCCTTCCGCTCTTGGAATTCAGAAAGCTCCAGCTAAAAATACTCAGCTGCTAAATATCCATGGGTAGCCTCTTTTTTTTTGGTCTTTTTCTTTGTTTTCGTTTTTCTTTTTTATTTTGTTGTTGTCGTCATGGGAGCTCATCAGAAGAAAAAGAAAAAGCACAGCACAGACGTCCTTGATCCTGCAGATTCACCGGCATGATGGGATGGAAAAAAAAAGCCTGTGGCCGACAAAATCAGCCACTGGCACACAGGGAGGATGTAGCTCTGACGGCCTGGGACGCAGGGTTTGGCTCCACAGGGACCTCGGTGGTTTGTCCCCCATCTGTCTGTACTCCTCCAATCCGTGACCCCTCTTCTTGCCAGCCCTGCCCTTTTCCCAAAGCTGCACCTTTAGCCTGCCTTCAGTGCTGCCAGGACTCGTCCTGGGGACTTGCAATGTCCCAAGATCATGGGTAGTCAAAGCTGGCGGAGTGCTGTCCCTGATGACCTGTGGTTCCCACCATGACCACCTCTGCTGTCTCTGCCCTTCCATACCCAGTGGGCCCCTGAGAGGCAGCACTGCCGAAGCCACCTGCTGGTTTGGCCCCCACCTCCTAGTAATTGGAAAGCTGCTCTGTGACCTCCTGGGACCACTTGATTAGGGTCAGGGCATGTGTCTTATGCCTGGCATCAGTGAACCTCATTGCCCTGACTGGAGTGTCACATGCCCCTCTCACTGTCATGTGACACTTCCCCCCCTCCACTTTGCCCTGGGTGTGACTAGAGTGGCCAGCCCGGCTCCTTCCTCTCTCCTGGATCTCTGTGTGGTGTGCCAGCAGCAGAGCCATTTCTGCCCAGGATGCCTAATTAATTAGTCCACCAATCAGTGGCAAAAAGCAAAGCCTTTGCTTGAGCCCTAGTTTCCATGTCTTCTTCTCCTAGACCACCCATGACTGTGAAAATCAGAGGCCATGCAATCTGGCGGGGGTCACCAATGACAAGCACCTTTCCAGAGGGCTCTGGGCCACACTACTTATGTGTCTGCTTGTTGGATCACTCCCAAGGCCATTTATGTTTCCTTCAAAAACATAGCCTCTGCCTCCTGTGGCTGAACCTGCTACTCGTTTTTGATAAGGACAGTTCAGACCTATAGGCAATCACCCCTTTTGTTTCTTAGAAACCTTTCTCAGGTTGTGGCCCACTACAAGGTTAGCCACTTTGTGACAAATGCCGCTCTTGGGGCATCCCCGGGTGAGCAGTGAGGAGGTCGCTGGCACTGCTCAGGCATGAGATGATGAAGACAGAGGGGGCCTCTGGGCTGATAAGGAGCCAGAAGGATCTGAGCCAGGCCCAGGCTCCCAAAGCAGTCAGGAAACCTCCTACACAGCCGGGGTTTGGGGGAGTCTGAGGGCATCGTCCTATGGATGGCACTGGGGGAAATATCCCTATGTGGTCTCATGGCACCCCTTCATCCCGGGGGAGGTTTCAAATAGGGAGCCTTCGTCCCTGTGTGGTCTCATGGCACCCCTTAATCTCAGGGGAGGTTTCAAATAGGGAGCCTTCTGCACACACTGCCAGGCAGGGCCAGCTGGGCTGAAAGCTGGGCTGAAAGGGTCCCCCGGAGCCATGGATGGCTTAGATTAAACAAGCTTCATGGACACAGGTGTCCCAATGGCTCTAGGAGGTCTGGGGCAGGAGATGGGAGTATCCCCATCTGTGCCTGCAGAATGCCGGATGTAGCTCAATAGGCAGCCTCATCACTACACCAGAAACCAAAAACTAGTTGTAGTTTTCTTTGTGCAAACTGCGAATTGAAAATAGAGCTTGTTTTTCCCTGTAAACTATTGGAGTCAGGGAAAGGCTATTTCCAGAATGACAAGGAAAAAGGTCGTAAGCAATTTATGGGACATGTGGACATCACTTAATAACAGTTTTGATGCAGTGGGTTGTTGATGTATTGCTCACAATGTTTTCTGTGAAGGCACCAATGTGGGAAGAATAAAGTGGCTTTTGTTAAGTACGTTGCCCAGGCCAGGTCGTGGCTCATGTGGGAGGATCACTTGAAGCCGGGAGTTCAAGATCAGTGTGAGTAACATAGAAAAGTCTCATCTCTATCAAAAAAAAAAAAAAATAGCAAGGTATGGTGGCTCATGCTTGTAGTCCCAACTACTTAGGAGGCTGAGATGAGAGGATCCCTTGAACCCAGGAGTTTGAGGTTGCCGTGAGCTGTGATTGTGCCACTGTACCACTCCAGCCTGCTGGATGACAGAGCAAGACTTCATCTTAAAAAAAAAGGAACTTTGGCCAGATGTTTGTTGTTTGTCTCTGGGGATGACCATAGCTGGGCTGGGTGGGTTGAATGTCAGAAGCTGATTGTGATGGTTGGATTTCACAGGGAGAGAAACCAAGTTATTGCAACTTTATATGCATCCAGATGAAAGACGGTAATAATAGTGGCTTACTGTAAAATGAAAACAACACTAATGATTGTATTCATTAGCAAAATGATATTTGCTGGACTAGCATTAGCCGTTATTGAATTGCGGGCGATAATAGGAATGTGAAATTAATCTCATTGAAGGAATTGAAGAATGATTTATTTACCGTAAATATCCATTCTATTTGAAACTTCACTGACTCCATTAAAAAATATAGCTGTATTCTTCCTAGAACGTGCAGCTCAAAACTAACAGTTTGAAACCTCGTTACTTTATGGTTTAAAACAAAAGCATACTTCTTTTTTATCTCCACCCTGGTGGACACAGAGGTGTGACTTCAACTCTCAAATGAGCATGTTTTGTTAAAGTGTAAGAAAGGATAGTTTAGGTTATGTGACCTCACCATGCTCTGATTGGCCTGATGATATTATATAGTCATTTTGACGTTACTAGGGTATCATTTATAAAAAGAAAAGTGAGCAAATTTTAAGTGTAGAGTGCAATGGATTTTTATCTATGGATACACCTGTGTAACCATGGCCCAGATCAAGAGAGAGGACATTCCAGCACCCCCAGGTAATCTCCATGCCCTTTCCAGTGGACACCTACCCTTCAGGGAACCACTGTGCTGATCTCAACACTGCGGACTGGTTTTACCTGAGATCAAGTTTATCTACATGGAATTGCACCGCGTGTATTCTCTGGTCCCTCCCAACATGACATCTTTGAGAAGCATTCATGTGCTGTCATGAATCAACGCATCAATCAACACGTGTATTCTTTTTTAACTGTCTCATTTGAGTCTTTACATCATTTGCTTCCATTCTGGATAGGGTGGAATGCGTTTCTCCTTGCCACTGAGTAACCTAAAGTGAACTGGTTCATGCTGATAAAATGGGCCCATCCTATAAGGCAGACAGTGTTGTGGCTGGGAAGGACCAGAGGACAGGAAGTCAGGAGACACTCTGTCACAAATGAGGGGCCTAGGGTGAGTCCCTTGGTTACATTTTTGGGTACTATCTGAACAGTGACCAGGGGTCTGCTCCAAGGACTTCCTGGGGTCATGGGACAGGTAGATGATGAAGGGCCCTGGGAACTCCAGGGGGAACTTTGCCAGCATAGCCTCAGGGAGCATGTCCTGCTGGGCCCTCCAATATTTATGCTCTGCAGTGGTGCCACATACCTTGCTTACCATTGATTTTAATTTTTAAAAATCAGCTGCAAGCTCTAATAGCAAAACTTAACTTTCAATGTTTGCTCCAAGCACACATGGTTCTCAGGCTCCATATCTCGACACATGACACACACAGAAACCCCCACGGCGCCGTTCACTGATGTAGTTCGGGGCCTCCTCAAAGAGTTCATGTTTTCACTGAAGATCTCTTGGGGTTTATGAGCTCTGGCAGCCTTCTCTTCTGTATTTATTTATTAATTAGTGAGAACGTCCTCTTTTTCTTATTCATTGTTTTTCAATATTTGAATGCATTATCTAAAAAACAAACAGTGCTCTTGAAATGTTCTCTCAAGTAGAATTGCTAACCCCACAACATATTTTTGTTAAAATAGTATAGGACCCTTCTCCCTTGAAAAGCGCTTTTCATTTCACCTTTTCAGGGACTAGCCAAGAATGGACAAGGACTCCAAACCCAAGTCCTGTCTCATTTCCAGAGGGAAATGGAAGAAGAAAGCATTTCCTCCGCAGTGAATAGGTGCTAACAGCTTTGAAGAACTGCCCCTCAACATTAGCTGCAATCCAAAACTGCTTTTAAAACAGAAAATGCAGTTGAAAAGTCAACCTGGTTAGTTAAAAATCTGGAGGGGAAAATGACTTGAACATGTGTCCCCTGACTTTTTCTCCCACTGTGGGAGATGTGCGGTGGTGAAATATTATGCCTATTATAAAAATAAAGCGATGCCCTCTTTGATATATAGCCTTCCCCAGTTCATGCTCATCATAAAAATCAAAGCAGGGGAGGCTCCCATCCTAAATGAGATCATTTGTGCTTGCTGAAAAAAAAAAGTTCAGCTCTGCCCCATGAGCATTTTGAAAGAATCCTAAAAGGCCTTCTTTGATGCAGCTCCCAGCAAGGAGGACAGTTGGGAGGACCAGGGTGGATGGCTGGCTTGGCATTGTGGTGGGGGACGCCGGCAGAGGCGCAGCTTCGGTAGAAAGCAGTGTGTCTGCTGCTCAGAGCACACAAAGGCCCTGACACAGGTACAGCCCTGCCTCCTTCCATCTGCCTAGTGGCTCCACAGGTAAGAGGGACCCCAGGTTTTAAGGGCCTGTCCACCATTGCCTCATCACTCCGCCGGGGGTGTCTTCTTTAGGGTGGGTTTAGTCTCCTACAATCTATTATACAAGTAATCAGGAAAGGCCAAGGGACTGCAATATCCCAGTACCTATGAACACTACTGAGAGAAGAGTCTTTGCAGATGTGACTAAGTAAGGGGTATGGAGAAGAAATCAACCTGGACCGAGGCTGGGCCCTAAGTCCAATGGTAAGTGTCCTAGGAAGTGAAAAGAGATGCAGATTTGCGACACAGAAATACACAGAAGAGGCCATGTGGCCATGGAAATAGAGATTGGAGTTTTGTAGCTATGAACCAAGGAACACCAAAGATTGCTAGAAGCCACCAGAAGCTAGAAGAAGGATATGAGATACACTACCCTCTAAGCCTGCAGGAGGAACCAGCCTTGCTGGTACCTTGATTCGGATTCTGGCCCCCAGAACTTAGAGAGAATACATTTCTCTTGATTCAATCCACCCATCATTTGCTATACAGCCACAGAAAACTAATACGCTGAAGACCCTAGACCACTAAAAGAGCTGGGAGTTTCACCCTACAGCCACCATGTCCACATCTGTGCAATACTCATTCTAATGCCTGCCTGAGGTTCGCTGTGCAGATTTAGGGAACTGTGCTCTACACAATGCTGGGCAACAAGAGGCAGAAGGGGAGAGGCCAGGGGAAGACAGAGCTCAGCAGTTATCAGCTCAGTGTGGACAGCCCCCAGCCTGCTTCTGTGGTTCCAAGTCCTAACAGTGGTGAAATAACGTCAGGTTGCCAGCATTAACAAACAAGAAGGGAGGGCAGGAAGCCTCTGTGCATTAAGAATTGTGCCAGATGTTTGCCAACACAAATACATTTTATCCTCACAACAAGCCCAAAAGGCCATTGTTATTCCCTCCAGGCCAGAGATGAGGGAGGTGAGCTCAGACAGGTGAACCACTGGCTAAGACCTCAGCAGGTGAGTGGGAAGGGCCAACTGCTTGGATATCAACTCTGTGGACTGTGTGGTGCCACCTCCCTGATCAGGAAGTGAGAATCTACGGTGTCATTGTGCGGCTTCATTACACTGGGCTGATGTCACCTGGAGCTTGGGCTCATTTCTAGCTGGTGTGTTTTGAAGTTTGTTTTTACCCTTATTCAGGCTGTGGAGTGTAAAGGGTCGGGGCGAAGCCTGCAGCAGATAGATGTTCAGCTCTAGTAAGATGGGGTGATTGAGGAAACCCTTCAGGCACTTACGATTACACACAAATAATGTTTGCAAATGGATCCTCTCTGATCACTAGAAAATGTTCCTAAGGGCCTATATGAGGTAAAGGTCACAAAATCCTGCATAAAAAGTAAAAAAAAAATAAGGCTCTTGGAGACACTGGTATGTTTCCCCCAAGGTTAGCTGGACAGGCTTTGCCCATGATCCTTTAAGCCACGATGTGAAACACCCAGGGCCGGTGGGAAAACCAGACCACACTCACTGACAGGTAAGTTATGACTGCAACAATTGTTTGCTTTTTCACGTATCTAATGACCTAATAAAAATATTTCATGCATTTTTGAGCATTGGTTTACTTAACCCAGTTTTAAGAAACACATAAAGGAAAACTTGCAGAAAGATTTGAAACTGAGGTGCACATTTGAGTCATCATGAAATCACCTGGAAGGTTCTGTGCCCCAGAACGTAATGCTGCTCACAGGTCTTGGAGGGTTCCCAGCATCAGTGCATTGGCTGTGTAGCCAGGGCTGAAAACCACAGGCCGTGAAAGTAACTGCATTAATCTTTTCTCATGCTGCTAATAAAGATGGATCCAAGACTAGGTAATTTACAAAGGAAAGAGGTTAAATTGACTCACAGTTCAGTTTCCTGGGGAGGCCCAGGAAACTTACAATCATGGGAGATGGGGCAGCAGACATGTCCTTCTTCACATTGCAGCAGGAGGGAGAAGTGCCCAGCAAAAGGGGATGCCCCTTATAAAACCACCAAATGTCATGAGAACTCACTCTCATAAGAACTGGATGGGGAAACCACCCCATGATTCAATTCCCTCCACCTAATCCCTCCAGTGATACGTGAGGATTATAGGAACTACAGTTAAGTAAGAGATTTAGGTGGGGACCTAACGAAACCATATGGGTAACATACACCTCAGTTCAGGAAAACAAAGAAAGAACTCTGAAGAAAGAAGGAAGAATTGGGAGAGTGAAACACTGTCAGCTACACATTCAAATTATTAAATTTAAAAGATCAGTATTGTGCAACTTGTGTGGAGGGAACACAAGGCAGAAACCAGAGTTTAACTGTGAGCACCATCAAACACGGAGGCACTTCCAGGGAAGCCATGGAAACCAGACATGAAAATGACTTTGACGGTCAGAAGAAGGTGGCTGTCTCCAAGTGACCCTCTTCCAAGACCCCAAATGCGTTGGGACGGTCTTGATAGAATCGGCTTAAACCTTCTGGAACTTTCCACTGCTAACCCATGTTACTTCCTTGAGAGTGTAATTGCTGGACTCATTAAACTTGATATCTAAGATGAAAGGTGTCATTGATTGAGTTTCCAAATAAATCAGTGCATTAATCTTTTATCAGCAATGATTAAAATCTTCTAAAACAACCTGATTATGCTGGATATGGCCATACATCAGGCAACAAAATGATGAGAAATTATTGAGCTCCGACTGAATATTGATGAATAAAGTCTACAATAACCTAATGATTCTAAGATGACTCTGAGTAAGGGGTCTGAATTCTAAGTTCTGGCCTTGTTAAGCAACTAAGAAATTGTCAACCTCCAACCAAGACAGATGGGTCAGAAGGAGGTAACACAAAGGTCCCTGTCTGGTGCAGCCAGGCTGATCGCAGGGCAGGGTTCACGAGAGCCGAGGTTCCTGGCTAGTCCTAGCTGTGTCTCACTTTCCCAGGCCCTGAAGCCTCCCTGCTCACCCAGGCCCCTCACCCAGCACCACCCTCGAAGCCAACAATGGTACACATTCCCAGGACACTATACCATTAACCTGCCTTTCTTTCCTCTGCCACCACAACAGAAAGTCTCATTTTGGTTAAAGAAGAGCCACAGGCCTGGTTTTCCATGTGCAATGCCATCCTGCGGAAAGATCCTCAGCCTCATCTTTCCAAAGCCTGATCACGTCTTCCTGTTCTTGCTGGCTGGATTCATGGGTGAAGGCCTGCATTTCTAGGTTACAGCTGCGAATGTGAGTAAAAGATTGGCAGCTGGAAGTCTGCCTTTAAAATGCTTCCAGCCAGACCAGAGGAGGAAATGTTGGATTCTTCACCAGAAACCTATCTTTATGCGCTATGAAATTCAAGTCTAAAGTCAGGCTTCCAAGGATTTAGAGGCATGCCCCTGTAGCATCTGAGACATAGCACACAGGAAACTCAAGGTCTATCCTGAAATCTTGAGACTAGTCTCTCTCCTAAACAGCTGCATTCACCAGGTATTTTTGTGGAATAACAGGTACTGGTTTTGTTCTAAATATCAAAAATAAAACACAATCTTAGGGTAGCACAAGCTGTGTCAATGGCCAAGGAAGGCAGCTTCAGTTTCTCTAGAAATGCTGTATCTCGATATCTAAAAACCAAAAGACATGGGCAGCCCCTGCCATCTCACAGTTACATGACACTCTTAAAATAGCATAGGATTTTCATGGGAAAATAGGGAACAACCATTTCCTACATAGCATGTTGTTGTTTCTTATTTTCCCATTAAAATCCTATGCTATTTTCCAACATCTTCACGGTAATCAGAGGCAGCTTGACCACCGGCCTACCTGAGGCCTCACCGTGGGCTTCTGGGAGCCACAGCAGGCCTGCACGGCTGCTCTTTCAGAGGACAGGACTCAGGCTCTGTGGCGGCCTCTCCCTGGGACCCGCTGGCTGCTGTCACTTTCCTTTTGCTCTTATTGTCACTAACTTTGCTTAATGACCTTGTTCTCTGGGACTTAGCATTTCTCCAGTGGAGAAACAGGCCCAGCTCTCCAAGGCTGGAGTTGGGGGAATTTGCTCTCTGGCTAAGACCCCAGAGTGTGGGGGAGGAACCACGTGGGCTGTGATGGGACCGAATGCTCAGTCCATTTTTTTTTCTAAATGGATGTTCAATATTTTAAGTGGCACATCAGTTACTCTTGGGTGTTCTTATCCAGTTCACTCCATCAGCTTCAATAAATGCCAAATTAAAAAGAAAGAAAAAAAGGAAGAGGAAAGAACCGGCATGCTCTTCAGTGTCGGGGTCTGGGTGCGTGGGGGTGTGTGCATGTGTGTGGCACAGATTCACACTGAGGAGTAATAAACAAAAGGAATGAACAGGCCGGGCTCCGTGGCTCATGCCTGTAATCACGGCACTTTGGGAGGCTGAGGGGGGCAGATCACCTGAGGTCAGGAGTTTGAGACCAGCCTGGCCAACATGATAAAACTCCGTCTCTACTAAAAGTGCAAATACATAAATAAATAGCTGGGTGTTGGTGGTGCACGCCTGCAATCCCAGTTACTCAGGAGGCTGAGGCAGGAGAATCTCTTGAACCCGGGAGGTGGAGGTTGTAGTGAGTCAAGATCGTGCCACTGCACTCCAGCCTGGGCAACAATAGGGAAAACTCCATCTCAAAAATTAAAAAAAAAAAAAAGAACTGACAAAGCAGAGAAGCAGAAAGCAGGCTGGAAGAGGTGAAGGCTGGCAATACTTACCCCAACGTAGCCGTCTTCACTGCTCCGTTCAGCCACTAGATGACCACAGATGTGACCATGGAAGGACCTTCTGCTTTCTGGGTACCAACCCACACCTTGGCTCTGCTTTCTTATTTTCTGTGCCTTTTTGGTAGAAGGAATGCTGCCCCCACCCACCTCACAAAAGGCCTGGACATCCTGTCCCGCAAACCTGTCCTCTTCCATTGTCAAAGGCACTCTGCAGATGTGATTAAGTTAATGTGATAGGGGGTCTGCCTGGGTCCAATGTCATCACGAGGGTCCTGATAAGAGGGAGGCAGAGGAGGGTCGGGGTCAGTGAAGCTGATGGGAAGATGGAAGCAGAGCAGGGGGTGGTGTGGGGCCAGGAGCCCAGGCGCACTGCAGCCTCTAGAAGCTGCAGATTCAAGAGGAGCATTTTCCACTGGAGCTCCAGCGGGAACGCAGCCCTGCTGCCACCTTGATTCCATCCCACAAAGCCAATTGCAAGCTTCTGCCCTCCGGAACTATAAAATAGCACTTCCGTGTCTTAAGCCTCTGATTTGTAGTCTTTGTTTTTTTTAATAACAGCCTCAGGAAACTCATACAGTACCCCTGTGCTCTGTTCTTCGAAAACCTGCCCCTGACCACTGGCTCACAGGAGAGTTACAGTGGCCAGAGCTGTGTGAGCCACACAGGCCACAGTGGCCGGGTGATGACATCCTCTGTGTTGAAAGTGGGTTCTCAGTGCCCCTGAAGCCAAGCTGGGCACAGTTTCCCTGGCTTGGTGAGCCTGGCATCTACCCTATCTTAATCCTGTAAAAAATGTAAAAGAAAGTTCTAGAGTCATTGCTGCCTTCAGGAAACTTTCTACCTTGGCTGGAGAAATAAACCTTCCACATGAGGATAAGAGACTGGCCCAGAGGGGCACTAAGTGAGAAGACGAAGACGGGGCCCGACCATCAACACAGACACTGCACAGACCAAGGCAGCTCAGCCCCGCAGCTCAGAGTTTGCCTGGGGAGACAGAGGGGGGCTTGCAGCTGCTCTCTTGCTGCAGGGTCAGCAGCCTCCACCCTCCAACTGATCCCGGACATGAAGAAGAGGGTTCCCTGCCAGCTGCAATGCCTTCCCCCACTGCCCACACTGCCCTCCTTACGTTCACAGGCTGGGATATGGCATAGGAGGGAGGCGGGCCTCAGTCCAGGAATGTCCAAATGTCCAGGCCGCAGACTGGGCTGTCTAGGTTCCTTCAGCAAATCAGGTCTTTCTGGCTTTTCCAAAAGGAATCCCTGGGGAAGGAAAGCATTCGCTCAACCAGGACTAAACAGCCTCTCCAAGAGCTGTCTGCTCACATTTTCAGAGAAAGACCCACTCCCTGCCAAGAGGGCAGAAAGGAATGGTGAGTTAATGGATTTCATCACGTGGGTCCTCCTGGGGTTAGAACATGTGAGGGTTTGCCCCTTGGTTGGGATGTGCACACAGGAACGACCATCCAGGCCAACTCTGTCCACCAGGCAGTATTTTCCACTTGAGAGCTGCATGCAAAGCTGTGGGGAAGGCCAGGGCAGAGCGTCTGCTCCTGCTGAGTGTTCAGAACCCACCCTCATTACCTTCTGCTTAGAGCAATTCTACCAAAACAGCTTTGGTGACCCATTATTTCTACGTTCCATTGTGTTTCCTTTTTCCTCCCAAAATGGTGTCCATCTCACTGATATCCATTCTCATCACTGCTTCCTCATGAATGCAAGTCTAATTAGGACATGGCTGGGCCTCTTGCCTTTCTGTCTTCGGCTCAGCCACCAGCTTAGGTTTGCCAGCCAACTCTGGGACCTGTTGGACAGTGGGGTCGATGGCATCCTGCACTGGTTCCTGGGTAACGATGCCATCTGGATAGGAAGGCCAGGTCTCCAGGACAGCACCAGATCAGTGGAAAAGGAAGGACAGACACATCAACAGAAGGAACCCAAGCCACACTCGGGCCAGAGGCAGCAGCCATGCGCTGAAAACAAAACACATCTGTTTTGCCTGCTTTATCTGTCCCAGCTCCTGTGAAATCACAACCACAGGAGATCTGAGTTCTCACACCAAAAATGCACCAAGAGGCAGGAGAGTACAGCCAGACCCAAACTGCCTGGAAAAGGGAAGCAGAAGTAGTGACTTTCACCGCCCCCCATCCCGGAAGCCCACAGCTCTCAGGGCAGGAAGGCTCACCTGCACCCCACCTGGACACCTCCTGGAGGGGACACGTGCCTGCGGCTAGAGCCTACAGTGGGCTGTCTCCAAAAACACAGCCTTGGCTCTTCCCAGCTCAGCCATGAGCTCTGGACATCCGAGATCCTTATATCACCATAGCACCCGGAGAAAGCTCATTGGACCCCATTACCGATTCCTCTCCATCAGCTTTGGCAATGCTGAGAGCAAGTTTTGCAAGAGGCAAGGCTGATTATCCTGGGACATGCTCTGCACACCGGGCACTAGGAATGAACATTTAGCATTCATCCTTTGATGTTTTCCAAATGGCCTACACAGGGGCTGTCAGCACGAAGAATTATTTTATTACATTTTCAGCTGCAACTGAAATCTCGTTTGGAGCCACCGTTTGGTTGTTAAAACAGCATAGACTGATTTTCCGTAACTGAAGGACAAATTGATCTCAGCAAATGCAGCGGGAGGAGGCACCGTGAGGGCAGGCAGGGAGGGCAGGAAGGCCAGCAGCTGCAGCAGACATCGCCACGCACGTGGCTGCCTGCAGAACAGACCCAGGCAGGCCCCTGAGCCTGGCCCAATGTGTTCCCTCAATGGTGATTTCCAGGGAAATCTTTCTCCCCTGTCCACGCCTCAGATTGTCTGTACGTAAAATGAGGGCTCCAGATTCAGATCCGGACTCTAAGACAGAGAGAAGGACTTTCAATGAGCACAGGCCAGGATCTTCAGAGCTTCAGCCAAATATTTAGATCTAAAAACAACCATATTAAGCATTCTGAGAGGGTCTGCCCAAAGCCTCAGATGTGTGGGGTCATGGGAACCCTATTCACCCTTCCTGGGCTTGTCCGAATATGTCAAGTAGTCGAGAGAAGTCCTTGCTCTCCCCATAGTTTTGTGTATTTTGTTAAGGAAAGGCCAAGAATGAGACCAGAACCTGGGCCATTCCTTGATGTGTCCATGTGTGTATGTGTGGTGTGTGCACGTGTGCACATGTGTGCACGTGTGCTTGGCTGTTTGCATATGGACTGCATGTGGCCATGTGGCCCCATGCTCAGGCCCCCTTCTGCGTTCTCAGGCTCCCTTGGGGATTTCAGCCGTGCCCACATTGCCCCAGTACCCCCTCCGTGGGGATTTCAGCCATTCCCACACTGCCCCAGCACCCCCTCCGTGGGGATTTCAGCCGTGCCCACACTGCCCCAGCACCCCCTCCGTGGGGATTTCAGCCGTGCCCACACTGCCCCAGCACCCCCTCTGTGGGGATTTCAGTCGTGCCCACACTGCCCCAGCACCCCCTCCGTGGGGATTTCAGCCGTGCCCACACTGCCCCAGCACCCCCTCCATGGTGTGTCCCTTGTCTGCTGCCAGCTTGGTCAAAGACATCCAAGGTCACCGTGCTATTAAGAAACCTGGCCACTGGAGGGGCTCCTTTGAGGAAAAGCAAAGAGAACCTCGTAGGAGTTCCTCTCCCCTCCCCAGGCCCAACCTGTTAAGATGCATGTGGCACTCCACAAGCACACAGAGGGCTCAGGCAGAACCATGAGCAGCAGTCCCCTTGAGGGTACAGAAGGAGTTCTGTCCACAGGGATGGGGACAGATGGCCTGGTAAGTCCCCACGGAAGGAACACAGAAGCTGGGCTGGAGAAAACCTAGAGCCCCTGCTCCATGCATTTCCTCTCCAGGTGAGACATCAGCCTTCAGGGGAACTGTGGGCTGCTCTGGAAAGCAGCAGAAAGGGGGTGAGTGCCTGGGCAGGGGGAGGGGAAGAGGAAATAGTGGGAGGCAGGGCTGGGGCAGACACAGGGCCAGCAAGTGGCAACTAGACCTGACCCTGTGGACAGGGAAGGGCCCTGCTTGGTGGGATCCTGCAGAGAGACAGGCAGAGTCCAAAGGCCGCTTGAGTCTCTGCCACGGGCCTGTCCAGGTGCTTGACCACATGATGCCCTCTAGGCTTTCCTTCACATCTGGGTGCTCGATCAGCAGACTTTGGCTCACCCAGAGGCCTTGCCCGCTGCTCAGAGTACCTGGTCTCATGAAGGTCAGGGCACCATAGCCATGCTGGGCTGTAACCACTGTGCGGTTACTCATGGGTGCCCGCCGGTGAGTCCTTTACCTTCTCTGAGACTGGGTTTCCTTGTTTGTAAGGCACAGATGAGAAACCTCAAACAGGTTGAGGGATCAAAGGGGCAATCCCTGAAAATTCTCAGCACAGTGCCTGGTAAGCAGGAGGTGCCTGGCAAAGGCAGCCTTTATCCCAGCCCAAATCTGGTCTGCGTCTACCTCAGGACACATTCAAAGTTAGGGGGAAAGCCCAGCCATAGGTGCTAATCTGGAGCCCACTGAAGCTCTGATATCTGGAAAGCTCTTATCAGAAATGAGAATCAGAAACAGTATTTGGAAACACAAGGGGTGGGGAAGAGTTGGAAGAGTTGGCTCTACAAATCGGTGCTCTGTCCCCGAGGGCAGAAGACGGGGAAGAGCTGCCTGAGCTTTATTTGCTCCACAGAGAGTGTGAAGGTGAGGAGGATGGACACGGATCTCCGGGGCTGTTGCCACGTTCCTAACAGACAGGGGAGTCCAGGAGACCTCTTGAGGGGTCCAGAGTCCCCACTTGGCATGTGGAGAATGCCTGGTGTGTCCCATCACAGCCACTTCCCATGACTTACACCATCCCTTGCTCCTTCTATGGGAACATTTTCTACCTTAAATGCGTCTCACTCGAGACCTCCAAGCTACAGCCTTAAAGACATGGGAGGGCAAGAGTTGAGGTAGGCATCTAGCCTTCTGGACGAGGACCCAGGCCAGGGGCTAACTCAGTCCACTGCTCACCAAGGAGAGAAGCAGGCCCTCCTCGTGGCCTCTTGAAGAGGCACAGAATGGATGAGAATCCCAGAGAGGGGCCTCACTCACATCCGACCACATGTCAGATGGGACCTGATGGGGCGGAGGCTGCACCGGTGTCTGATTAAGCACAAGGAGAGATCCAGAAGACGCTTAGCAAACCCCATACCCTGAGAACACCGTCTCAACCAACAGTTCAACACAGAATGGAGTTTAATTCTCACCTCCTTGAAACCCAGGAGAGAAACATTACCAGCAAGATCTTCTAAGGGAAGAGGAAGGAATATATAAACCAGATAATTACAAGAAAAGGATATGCACATTGCATTTTGCTAAACGTGCAATCTGCTAGAAGAATCGAAGGGTCACGTAAGGTAAAAATCTACATTCAAGGTTTGAGTTTAACTGACAAAAATGAAATGGAAGATTATCATGTACAACTCAGCAGCACCAGAGCTTACATTTTCAAGGTAAGTTTTCTTTCTGAGGAAAGTGATCACTAAGAGTCAAAGTGACAGGAAGGAAATGAAAATGCGGGCGGGAAATGAGGGAAGGCTCTCCCCACTGGAGAACATCTTTCAATATTGAATCGACATTGCAAACCACCTTTACCAAAAGCAAATGTCTCAATAAACTGTGAACAGGCATCTTGATTCCAGGCTTGTCACTACGCCCTGAAAGCTAGACATAAATTATCGAAATACCCTTTGAACATTGGCCCATTAGAAGCTTCAAAGAGAATTTGGAATGCAGAGAAAAAGTGGGAAATTATCTAAGACCCAGGCTGGTGGAGCATCGGCTACATCCTTGCCCCGCTAGACTTGGCACACTTAATCATAAAATTGTGCACTTAGTAAGAGGCTGAGCTTGTCTCATACAGATGAGAGGAAGGGTGGCTTGTGAGCATAAAACACAGATACAGCCATGACCCTCCCACCTTCTGGGTATCCAGAACACATCTCTAAACACTGAAATCTCCAACTCTGTTTCCAGCTGCTGGTGGAAGTCTGCACCTGTCTGAATGGGTACTAAGGGAGGCCACCCTGAGGTGGGCTTGCTACCTTGGCAACCCATAGCAAATTTATATGAAATTGATTATTGACTGATGGCCTCTCCCAGCAGCTGGTCTAGCAGCAAAACGTACTCTTCCATTTGGTGACTTAATTCATTCTCCAGGACAGAGGCGCACTTGCCAAAAGCAGAGCAATGAGAAAACCACAAGGAAATTGGCTTCTGTTTCACCAATTTCCTGCAGGAGCTGGTGGGCGCGATTGCTCTGGACAGCCCTCCAGGAAGGGGCACCTCTTTGGAGAGGTGTCTGTGACCTCCTGGTGTGTCTACGGGGGAGGCAGATGAGGTGAGAGACTCGGAAGCAGGAAACAGAGTCGACTTGGCAGGTTCCCCTGGAGGAGAGGGAGCAGGGATCAAGAGGCCTGATTGAAAATGTATAGAAATTATAGATTACTTTGCATGAGATTGACACCTCCGCTTTTCCCCTCCTTGGCTTTGTCAATGGAGAATGACAGGCCTGGGTTCTGCTAGGCTAGTGGCCAGGCACACTTACTACAACAGAGTAGAAAGCATGCAGATGCAGGGCTTGGGGACTGGCAAGGTGGCCGGTTGGGCCTGGGAGGAGGCCAGGACATTGCACCCACGTGCCCACTTCCTGCCTCAACAGCCGGGCTGTTGACCCAAGTCCGACAAATCCTGGTGGATGTGGTGAAAACTCCTGCACCTCCCACAGGTTTGCAGGGGACCTTCCACAGCACCTTGAACCGGCTCCTAATTTGACCAAGGATGAAGGAAGCAACCTGGAGGCAGGAGGCAAGGTCTTCAAATTCTCAGCCCATCACTGTCCACAGGGACTGCCTATGGATCTCGGCAGAATAAAATACAGAACGTGATTTGGATACTCACTATACAAATGCTAATAACATTAACTCATTTTGTACTTAAATTATTAAAACACAAATTATTGACATCAGCATTATTATTACTATTTTATGTAGCATTCCTTTTCCTGTCTCATGGAGTGCAGTTTGGTACAAAAAGTAAGTGACAGGGTAGTCATCTATTACCGTGAAGTTGTATGCATTGACTGGTTTCCAGAATCAGAGAATAAGAGATTAGGATCACTAAGTATTCTAGTTTATACTGAGATATACATATTCCACTCATCTATTAGCAAATTTTAAATTATGACAATGAAGTATGTTGCAGAATAAACTTACACTAAACATAACTGCACCAATCTGTGATAATTCAGAGAGCTGTTCAAGATTTAGTGGTAGAAGGTTTCACCGAAGAAAGAAAAGCAATGCCGAAAAGTTTCAGGTGGCGGAAACCTTTCTGGAAAGCAGTTAGGCAGCATGTTCAGGGACTCTAAAATATTCTCATCATTTGACCCAGTAATTTAATCTCTAAGAACCTTGCCAGGGACTAGGTTGCCACAAGGTTGTGTATCACTGCATCTTTTATAACAGGGAATAGTTATGAATAACTTATGTCCAACAACTGGGGAGACTTTTGTTATTTCTATTAAGTGGAGTATGGTATAGCCATTAACAACCATGTTTTCAAAAAGAATTTTATAATTACGTTTATAATCTAATAGTAAGTTTTAAAATGCACCTCCTGCTGTGCAGTGTAACCCTCATATTGACAGGTAGCAGACAACATGGCTGGGATTTGTGTGTGTGTCTACACATACATGAAACAAGGATTAATATGCTATTCTCTTCTTCATCACAATTTTCTGTTTTCCTCAAATTTTTAAGAGGTTTATGTATTATTTTGAAGGTTATTTTATTTTTCCAAGGCATATATTACTGTTAATGTTTAACATTTTTGTATATTTTTAATGATGAAATAGTTCAAACATTGAAAAAGAGAACAGAAAATGGAATAAAGATGCCCGCATACTCACTTCCCAGGTTTAACATATATTCACATATTTAATTATATTTAACATATGAGTATTGGACATTGTTTGTAATAAATTGTTGCAGGTACAGTTGCAACCACCCCAGAATACAAGCAATACTGTAAAGTGGGATCATTTGCATAGATGTTTTTCTGCTTTTACTAAATATTCCTATTCCTAGTCCCACAAACGACTGAATTAATTATGTGCTCTTGAATTAATTATGTTTTAATTTACACAAAAGTTCTCCTGCAACTTGATTTTTTTAACTCAAAGTTACGTTTTGTTTGTTTATCCACACAGAGGCATGTGAATATAATTCATTAATTTTTAACTAGTATATGGTATTGCCTTGTATGAACAAACCACTATTTACAGGCATACCTCAGAGATACTGCCCGTTCAGTTCCAGACCACTGCAATAAAGCAAATATTGCAATAAAGTAAGTCACATGAATTTTTTGTTTTCCAGTGCATATAAAACTTATGTTTACTAAACTGTAGTCTATTAAGTATGCAATAGCATTACGTACAAAACAGCAATGTGCATACCTTAATTTTAAAATACCTTATTGCTTAAAAAAAATGCTAAGGAGCGTCTGAGTCTTCAAGTTGGAATCTTTTTGTGGTCCGGGGTCTTGCCTTGATGTTGATGACCGCTGACCGGTGGTTGCTGAAAGCTAGAGTGGCCGTCGCAAGTTCTTTAAAAAAAAAAAGAAGTTTGCTGCATCTAATGACTCTTCCTTTTGCAAAACATTTCTCTGTAGCCTGTGGTACTGTCTGATAGCATTTTACCCACAATAGAACTTCTTTCAAAACTTAAGTCAATCCTCTCAAATCCTGCTGCTGCTTTACCAATTAAATTCATGTGAAATTTACATAAACGTGTGCCATGGTGGTTTGCTGCACCTATCAACCCATCCCCTACGTATCAAGCCCAGCATGCATTAGCTGTTTATTCTGACATGTATCCTGGAACTTAAAATAAAATAAATTTTTTTAAAAAAGAAAAAAATATGTAAAATTTGAAATTGCTTTTTATTATTTCAAAAATGTCCACAGTATCTTTACTAGAAGTAGATTTTATCTCAAGAAACCATTTTGTTTGCTCCTTCATAAGAAGCAACTTCTCAGCCAGGCTATGTGGCTCACACCTATAATCCTAGCACTTTGGGAGACTGAGGCAGGCAGATCATAAGGTCAGGAGTTCAAGACCAGCCTGACCAATATGATGAAACCCTGTCTCTACTAAAAATACAAAAATTAGTGAGCGTGGTGGCAGATGCCTGTAATTCCAGCTACTCAGGACGCTGAGGTAGGAGAATTGCTTCAACCCAGGAAGTGAAGTTTGCAATGAGCCGAGATTGCACCATTGCACTCCAACCTGGGTGACAGAGCAAGACTCCATCTCAAAAAAGAAAAGAAGAAGAAGAAGAAGAAGCATATGCATCATCTGTTAAGGTTTTTTTGTTTTTGAAATGGAGTCTCACTCTGTGTCCCAGGCTGGAGTACAATGGCACAAACTCAGCTCACTGCAACCTCCACCTATCAGGTTCAAGTGATTCTCCTGCCTCAGTCTCCTGAGTAGCTGGGATTACAGGCACCTGCCACCATTCCTAGCTAGTTTTTGTATTTTTAGTAGAGACAGGATTTCACCGCATTGGCCAGGCTGGTCTCAAACTCCTGACCTCACGTGATCCACTCCTCAGCCTCCCACAGTGCTGGGATTACAGGCATGAGCCACCACACAGGCCTGTTAAAGTTGCATTAGGAGATTGCAGTGGTTCATTCACATGGTCAGGCTCCACTTCTAGTTCTAGTTCTCCATTGTTTCCACCGTATCTACAGTTACTTCCTCCACTGAAATCTTGAGCCCCCAGATTCACCCATGAGGACTGGAATCAGCTTCTTTCAAACTCCTGTTAATGGTGATATTTTGACCATCTCCCATGAGATGCAAATGTTCTTAATGTCATCTAGAATGGTGAATCTTTTCCAGATTTCTAGTTTACCTCTCTCAGATCTTCCAGAGGTATCACTCTTTATAGGAGCTATTGCCTTTTAAAATGTATTTTTTAACTAATAAGACATAAAAATCAAAATTACCCCTTGATTCATAGGCTACAGGATGAATGCTGTGTTAGCAGGCATGAAAACACTCATCTCCTTGTGCATCTCTGTCAGAGCTCATAGATGACCAAGTTCATTGTCAATGAGCAGTAAGATTTTGAAAGGAATCTCTTTTTCTGAGCAGTAGGTCTCAAGAGTGGGTTTAAAATATTCAGTAAACCATGCAGTAAACAGATGTGCTGTCATCCAGACTTTGTTGTTCCATTTATAGAGCACCGGCAGAGTCAATTTAACACAATTCTTAGAGTCTTAGGATTCTCACAATAGTAAATAAGCATTAGCTTCAACTTAAAGGCACCAGCTGCATTATCCCCAAACAAGAGAGTCAGCCTGCCTTTTGAAGCTTTGAAGCCAGGCACTGACTTCTCTCTAGCTCTGGAAGTCCTAGACGGCATCTTCTAGTGTGAGGCTGTTACATCTCTATTGAAATTCTGTTGTTTAACGTAGCCACCTTTATCAATGGTCTTAGATCTTCTGGATAACTTGCTGCAGCTTCTCCATCAGCACTTGCTGCCCACCTTGCACTTTCATGTTATGGAGATCTCTTCTCTTCTTAAACCTCATGAACAGCCTCTGCTGTCTTCACACTTTTCTTCTGCAACATCTGTATGTTTCCAGCCTTCAAAGAATTGGAGAGAGTCAGGGCCTTGCTCTGGATTAGGCTTTAGTTTAAGTGAACATTGTGGCTGGTTTGATATTCTATCAGACAGACCACTAACACTTTCTCCATAACAGTAAAAAGGCTGTTTCGCTTTCTTATCATTCATGTGTTCCCTGGAATAGCACTTTCCATTTCCTTCAGGAACTTTTCCTTTGCATTCACGGCTTGTCTGTTCGGCATGTGAGGCCCAGCTTTCAGCCGGTTTCTGCTTTCAGCATGTCTTCTTCATTAAGCTTAATCATTTCTAGCTTTTGATTTAAAGTGAGCTCTTCTTTTAACTTGAACACTTAGAAGGCATATTAGGGTTATTAACTGGCTGAATTTCAACACTGTGTCTCAGGGCCTAGGGAGGCGTGAGGAGAGGGAGATAATGGGGGAACAGTCCATCAGCAGCACAGCCAGACCTCAGGCATTTCTCAATTACACTTGCTGTCTGATGTGGATGCCGTTCATGGCACCCCAAAACATTTACAATGAGAACATTAAAGATCACTAACCACATATCGCCATGAGAGATAATAATAATGAGAACATTTTCAATATCATGAGAATTACCAAAATGTGACACAGAGACACAGAGTGAGCACATGGTGTTGGAAAAATGGCACCAACAGACTTGCTTGATGCAGCGCTGCCACAAATCTTCCATTTGTAAATAATGCAATATCTGCAAAGTGCAATAAAGCAAAATGCAATAAAATGAGGTCTGACTGTACTTATTTTTCCCTCTGCTGATGGAGAACCAGGCTGTTCTTCAATACTGTTCTGCTGTTGGAGACATAGCTATGAAGAGCATCCTTTTTGGTGTTTCCCTGGATATATGGTGAGTGTTTCTCCAAAACAATGCCTGGAAGCAGAACATGACATTATTCTCTAATGTAGTTGCACCAATTAACATTTTATGATAGGCAGATTAGTTAAGAAGTCCATGTCCTAATTCCTAAAACCTGTGAATATGTTATGTGACAAGGCTAGGGATAATTAAGTTTGTGATAAAATTGCTTCCTAATCAGCTGACCTTAAAATAAGGAGATGGTCCTGGATTCTCCTGGTGGGCCCAGTGTCATCATGAGTCCCTAAAAACGGAAGAGGGAAGCAGGACAGTCAGTGGCAAAGTGACACCACTTGAGAAAGAATGGGAATGGGGCAGATGGAGGGATGTGCCATGAGCCAAGGAAAGGACCAGACTCTAGAAGGCGGAAAGGTTGAAAAACAGATGCTCCCAAGAGCCTCCAAAGGGATGTAGCACTGGCAGCACCTTGATTTTCACCCACTGAGACCCATGCCAGATCCCTGACCTCCAGAACTAGAAAATAACACATTTGCATTGTTTTAAGCCTTGAAATTTGTGGTGAGTTGTTACAGCAGCCATGGGAATCTCATACGCACTTCCACTCAGGATGTCTTTTCCCCACATCTTTGCAAACACCAAGTTGTATCCAGCCTGCTCATACGTTTCCATGCAGTGTGCTGAAAATAGCTCCTGGCAGTTTTATTTTGTATTTCCCTGGCAAATAAAGAAGTTGGGTTGTTTTCCTATGATAATAATGATTATTTCCTCTTCTGCAGTTAACCCCATTTAAACACTTTGCCCATTTTCCTATTGGATGATTTGTCTTTTTTTAATTGATGTGTAGGGCTTCTTAATATCTTCTGGACACTGATCCTTAGGTATTACTTTCCTAGGACTACTGTGGCAGAGAACCACAGACTAGATGGTTGCAAACAACAGAAACTTATTCTCACAGCTCTGGAGGTTGGAAGTTCTCAATCGAGGTGTCTGCAGCGCCATGCTCTCTCCAAAGCCTCTACGGGAGGTTTCTTCCTTGCCTCTTTTGGCTTCTGGTAGCCCCTGGCATTCCTTGGCTGGTGGCCACATCCCTCTGGTCTGTGCCTCTGTCTTCATAGGGCCTTCTCCCTCTGTGTGGGTCTCCATGTTTCTTCATGGGGTTCTCCCTGGGAATCTGTGTCTGTGTCCAAATTTTCCTCCTGTTATAAGAACACTAGCCATATGGACTGGAGGCCCAACCTAGTCTAGTCTGACTTTGCCTTAAATAATTAGACTTGTAACTACAGTGTCTCTCAATAAGGCCACACTCTGAGGTATTAGGCGTTAGGACTTTAATATATATATTTTTGGAGGGAACATAATTCAACCTATAACTGTTGCGAGTATATTCTACTAAGGTTTGGCTTACCTTGTATTTGTTTATGAAATCTTTTGCCAAACAGAAATATTTAATTTTAATACAGTCATATTTCTCAATTTTCTTTCATCATTGAGGGGTTTTCTATCTGGTTTTTAAAGTCCTTTCCCATCCAGATAACATAAGAAAATTTGTCATAACTGTTAAAACAATCATCAGTAGCCACAAATATTCCTCACACATCCCCACACAATAAAAAGACAAAGGACTACACAGTTTTCTAGTTTTCCTTCTAGAGCTCAGCAGATCTGAAGATAAGTTGTATCTTCAACTATTATAGAAAACAGAAATAAAAAGAAAGCTCCCAACTCATTTGTGACTTTGGAATAACCTTGAAATCCAAATTGGAAAATGACAGTTGAAAGGAAGAAAATAAAACTACCTTAATTATTAACACAGATTCAAAAATTCCAAGTATATAAGTAGCAAATTACTATTGCAACGTATCAACAAAGCACAGCTTGCAAAGCAAGATTATTTTGGAAAAACAGGGACCATTCAATGTTATCAAATCTGTAATGTTAGTCACCTCATAAACAAATCACAGAGCAAAAATCCTACATGGGTATAAGTGAAATCATCTCACTAGAGGCAGAACATCAAATTCAACAAAATTCTACACTTAAAAATAAAAATTACAGATGCATAATAAATTAAAAACTGCATGCCAAATAGCTTACTAAAGTCTTTTACCAAAATCAGTACCTCCTTGTGAGATGTTACTCTGGGCTTGTCTCAGCATCGCCTTTATAAAGAATGCCTCTTCTGTAGTTTCTTTTTAACACTCTGAAAGAGGCTAAGCAGTTTGTCCTGTTTTTTCACTAATAAATAGAAATAACAGTAATTTACTCCTCATGGGAAGTGTTAAATATAAGGATAATTGCCAAAATGCGACACAGACACAACGTGAGCACACGCTGTTGGAAAAATGGCACCAACAGACTTGCTTGATGCAGGATTACCACAAACCTTCCATTTGTAAACAACGCAATGTCTGCCAAGTGCAATAATGCAAAATGCAATACAATGAGGTATGCCCTTACTTATCCGAAAACTGAAAGCTTGCATGAGTGGGGTCCACATCACAATGGACTCAGCTTCTGGTTGAGTCCTGGTACACAGAACAGCATCAGCCACAGGGCATGTGCGAGGCAACAACTTGTTACTGGAGATTCCAGGTCCCTCTGAGCATGCTGAGGCTGGTGGGATTGATTTGCTCATTGTGCACTGATGGATTTCCACCTCCAGGCAGGATAACGTACTTTGTATATCGGGGCACTTTTGTTTTCCATAATCCTACTTACTGCTTAAAACAAAATAAATTTATATCATATTGTTCCCAAAATACCAACACAATTAACAAAAATAAAAGACAAAAATCAAGCCAGGCATGGTGGCCCACCCCTGTAGTCCCAGTACTTTGAGATATTGAGGTGGGTGGACACCTGAGGTCAGGAGTTCAAGACCGGTCTGGTCAACATGGTGAAACCCCCATCTCTACGAAAATACAAAAATTAGCTGGGCATGGTGGTGGGCGCCTGTAATCTCCGCTACTCAGGAGGCTGAGGTGGGAGGATCACCTGAACCCAGGAGGTGGAGGTTGCAGTGAGGTGAGATCACTTCATTCCACTCCAGCCTGGGCGACAGAGTGAGACTTTGTCTCAAAAAAAAAAAAAAGACAAAAATCAGAACAGAAGCAAAGTTATTGTTATTTGCTGATAATAATTACATAGCCAAGAAAAGCAACTGTTACAAAACAATAGAAACAGTAATAAAATTTAGTGCCATGGTTAGGAAAAATTTGATATCCAGAATCAATAGCTCTTCTATAGTGTATGTGAAAAACAACCAGTTAAAACATAAAATCACAGAAAAACAATCTTCTTTAATATTAAGAAGGAAGTTAATAACAACAAAAAAAGAAAACAAACTCCTTCTGGGAGGCATCAAAGAAGTCTTAAATACATTGAAACACACAATTTTACTTGGCTAAAAAGATCTGATATTGTGCAGATGCCAGTTCTCTCTAATTTCTCGGTAAATGCATTCCAGTCCTAATCAAAACACCAATGAGATTTTTGAGGGAGAATTGATGAGCTCTTTTAAATTTATATAGAAAAATTGAAGCACAAGAAAGCCAAAAAATTGTCAAAAAATAAACTACCACATAGTAGCCCTAGCAGATCTTAATATCCACTTGAAAACTGCAAAAGCTAAAATGACCCAGAAATAGGCAGTGATATCAGGGAGAGACATATCAAAAGCCAAACATAAACAAAATACATCTGGCAATTTTAAATGTGATAAAGGTGGCATCTCCTTTCCACACGGAAAAGATCGATTAGACATTTTGAATTCTTACCTTTTTTCACCAAAATTACTTCCAAGTAAATCCAATATTTAAATTTAAAAAATGAAAGGATAAAACTATTAGAAGAAAAAAATTGACAGGATTTTGATCTTTAATAGTACCTTGAAGTAGACAAGCATTTCTTAGCAAAACACAAAACCTAGAAGCCAAAAGAACAAGTTTGATCAACGTAAGAACATATCAAATTTGTGATATCATATAATAAACAGAAGAAATGAAAAAACAACCTGAGGAAAAGACATTTAATAAAGAAAAGTTTTTGTAATGTGAGTGGTAAAGTGTTATACAAATCATTAGAAAAAAGAAGATACCACCTTAGAAAATGAACATTGGCTACAAAGAGAAAAGTAAATAAATGGCAAATAAAATCTAAGACTCAATGTCTAACTAAAGATATGCAAATTGACACTTTGGGAGGCCGAGGCGGGTGGATCACGAAGTCAAGAGATCGAGACCATCCTGGTCAACTTGGTGAAACCCCGTCTCTACTAAAAATACAAAAAATTAGCTGGGCATGGTGGCGCGTGCCTGTAATCCCAGCTACTCGGGAGGCTGAGGCAGGAGAATTGCCTGAACCCAGGAGGCGGAGGTTGCGGTGAGCCGAGATCGTGCCATTGCACTCCAGCCTGGGTAACCAGAGCGAAACTCTGCCTCAAAAAAAAAAAAAAGATATGCAAATTGAAACAGTATTATCAAAGCAATTGTTACCTGTACTCTCAAATGGGCAAATTGATAGGATTATAAGGATTATAAAATGGGATTATTCTCTAATGAAATTAAGTCATCGGTTCCACTTCAAGGAATTTATTCTACAGATAAAGTTCAGAAAGACATACCCTATATGGATGTTCACAGCAGCATTGTTTAAAATAGCAAAACAAACAAACAAACAAACAAAAACACTAGGGAAGGTCTGAAAGCTGAGTGCATTGTGGTAACATGTGCATTCTCTTCTATAATGACATTTAAAAAGGGCAGAAGCTGTATGAAATGGAATTCAAAGAGCCCCAGGTTATGACGTTAAATAAAAACTCAGGTTTCAAATAATATCGTGGTTTTTTTATTTGGAGAAATAAAAATATTTCTCCAAAAGACCAAAAAGAATCTGTGTGGGGTGTGTGTGCGCGCGTGTGCGCACACGTGTCTATATGTAAGAAAATAAAATTTCTGGGAATTGTTTACAGAAGAAGCAAAACCATGAATAGTGATAAAACACCCAGAGTGAGACTGTAGATGTCAAGACAGGAGTCTATATTTGATTTTTTTTCTTTTGGTTCAGGTTCACGGCTTAACCATGTTTATTTATTACTTTTACAACGTAAATTAACAATGAAGCAATTCTAAATCCAGAAGACTTAGAATAAGAAAAGATAGATTTCTCAAAACCTTGAAAAAATAATCTTAGGGATGCCATTTCTTTAATTAAAAGCATACTTTTGTTCATAACCTTTTAGCGTTTCCTGTTCAGGGCTGATTCTTATTTTTCAATGTCTGTCTTTATCTGTCTGTACCTTGAAGTGGACATTCTGCATGCTTCCTTCTAGGAACCCTGCAGTAGATTATATTCCATTTCCTGATTCTCTTGTGATAGGGCCCCTGTCCACAGAAGGCAGGCGGCAAGGCAAGAAGCCTCAGCCAGGACACTCCGCTGCGGAATATCCTCTCCATGCCTCTGGGAGCTTATCAGTGTTTCCAGATATGAACTGTTTCTGGGAAATGTCTGGTCTCACCTTACCATTTCTGCCTTGAGTTTATTGACATTACCTACAATTGATGTTGGCTCACCCAAAACTCAGACAAATATGTGCTGAGGTGGGGGGTGGGAGGCGCTTCAGTGAAGTCACCCAACAAGTCTACAATTAGAAAATATAGAAAAGCCAAATAAATTCTGACATACGTATCAGTTTCATCTTGTATGGCTTACTATTGTCTTTAGCTTGAATTCTTATTCTTGTCTTTTCAAAATTGAGCATGGAAGGGTTTAATTCAGACTGGGCCCCATGTAGAAGAGGTTGTAATCTCTAAAGACCACTTGGTCATGGGTGTCTGTTTGTGATACAGTGTTTTTAAAAAAAGAACACTCCAAACGTCTATTTTCATCTTTACTCTTCCAAAAGCGGTGCTGCAGCTTCTTGCTCAGCAATCTACCCCGTTTTGTCTGCTGGGTGCCTACCTGTGGTCATGAACCTACAAACGGCCTAGCACTCACTTATCCAACACTCCTAGTCATTAGTTAGGTCCAACTAACAGGACATTGACAGACACCGGAGGTCAAATAAAGCCCGCTCTCCAGAAAATAAAATGATCGATGGATTTGTGACCGTCTACGAGTACAATTATTTTTATCCCAGAGAAAGCAATCATGTTTTTACACACCTTTATGAGAATGAAGCAATCGTAAACATGGCTTAGTATGGAATAAGCAGACAATTTCATTTTTAATTTCATTATCAAAATTGAGGGAGTTGGCTTCTCCGGTGTGATTCCTATCCATCCCAAAAGGATTTTGCAGTTGCTAAAAAGTGCAATTCCCCTGCAATGAGCTATTCGAAAGCAGCTGTGAAGCTGACTTTTCTCCTCCTCACAGCTACTGCAAGGATTTTATGGTTTTCCCCATTTAGTAAAAAAAGAACTAGAGTAGGAAAGATCAGACACTCTAAATTTTAGCATAAATGTCAAGGTGAAAAGAATGGCAAACCCTAAAAAACCCTCTAATAAAGCCTGGGAAGGCTCCTATTTTATTTCAATGACAACCTGTACTTCCAGCCCAAGTTCCAAACCATAAACGGTTGATGTCATCTTAAAGATACATTCGCTTAAACGCACTGCCAGAGAATAAACCGCTGAAAACATTTAATTGAGCCTCTAAACTTGAACAGCCTTTCTAAAGCCCCAGTTTAAGCACAGCATACAGTGTTGCCCTGCCAAGGACATACACACAGTCAAAGGCATTTTTAATTGATTTCTTCGTTCCTTTTTTATTATTATTTCAGAGATTCCAGGAAGAGCAAGAAATCAAGTGATGTGCAAGAGAGAGGAAAAAGGAAGAGTCAAGATGCAATTAGAAATGCACACTCTGTCTGTGTCTTCCCACTGAAAAGTGACGAATTCAGTTAACAGTTTTGTATACTTCCTGAAATCTACACATTTGACACCCCATAGCTGGAAGTGGTGCTTATCTGACGTGTGGCATTTCCTTCAGATATTTGAAGTTGTGCTAACATGACAGCAATGTGAAATACAAGAACATATGCTGGAGTATGCAGTGCCCAGGACTCTGAGTGGTACATGGGAATTAATTGAATGTGTCTCATATATGCGGAGAATTGAACAAGCCTGTATTTGATTGCATTATTTTATATTTGTAATTAAAAATATACACATATGAACCAATAATTCTGCATATTATAAAATAAGGAATGGCATAATTACTACATGTATTAATAAATTAGGAAGAAAGTAAATACACAGTATCCACGAAATTTCAAATGATAAGAAAACACAACTTTAAAAAAATGTATTTCTTCTGTCACTCTACTCATAGTTCCCAGAAGAAGCCAGTTTCCATAGTTTCAGGTTTTTTTGGTTCTTCTGGAAGTTACCACTGTAACTTTAAGTAATGTTAAAGTCCTATTTCTAGATAATAGTGTTTGCTGACTTCATTTAATTATAAAATTAGGAATTGAGCTTATTTTCATTACCTCTACTTTCCCTTCCTTTCTATCTGCCACTGGCTATTCTGGAGAATATATTTATAACTTTAATAGCATAATTTAAATCCTGAATGCTTAACTTTAAATAATATGTGCTAAACTCTATCGCTGGAAAAAAAATCAGAAAATGTGAGTGAAATCACTTTTTTCCATTTCTCTTTGTCCTCACCTCCTGAATTTGCTTAAATTATTTTGTACGTGTGGTTGATATTTTCAATAATTATATTCTTTCCTGTAACTATAATTGCCTTTCGTGAATTATTTATGATTATATTTTTCAAGTTTTATTGTGCATATGTAATAACTTTAAAAACTTGTTAAAAGGTACTGAAACCCATTTGCTGCTGCCATATTAGCGGACTTGATACCAAACTAGCCCTGCAGCCACAAGCAGCCACAATGCTGAAGAGAATGTTGTGACAGCTGTTTTCAGGCATTCAGCAACTGGCAGCATCAGACTGGGATCCCCGGGAGAAGGGAAACCCATGAAGTGATCGACATGATTTCCCTGGCTTCCTGCCAAGGAACAATTGCCCAGCCATGATGTGGGGCCCCAACTCCAATGAGCTTAGGGAACAAACATCAAAATTCAGGGCAACTAATGCGTCTCAAATCTGTGGGTCAGGGAATAACATCAGATAAGAGGAAGAGATGCAAAGAAGAAGGCCCAGAATCCATGTATGGAATTCCTGCAAGTCTGTGGCTAGTGGCTGGGCCGTGCATTTGCAAGATGAGACTACATGAGGCCTACAGATAGCAGATGAAATAGGATTGATGTAGAGCAGAGACACTGAGGTAGAGAAATGATGGTGGAGCACCCGTCCTAGAACACTGAAGTTTCAGCCTTGCCAGAGTGGAGAGATCTAAAGAACAAGTCTTTAACACTGTGGGCATACAACTGAGACATGGCAAAGGCCGTACCTTATGAGTAAAGACTTCATCCCAGAGTAAGAGCTGTTCTAGATCATTCTACCCAAATATAGAACCAAACTCAGGCATTACCTGCAGGGAGACAGCGTTACCACATTGAATTCTAACAAGTTAGACTGGTCTGGGAAGTACCTTAAGCTTTCCACAGTTCTGCACAAGAAAAGTATAAAACCAAGCATAAGTCATCATGATCACAGAACAACTGCACTTCTCACTAGAGCAAGAGTCAATTCTTTTCAGATACATATAACAGAATCTAGAGTTGCTACAACAGATTATTTGCAATGCCCAGTGTTCAATTAAAAATTAGTAAATGTATGAAGAAACAGGAAAATTTAAGTCCAGGCAATAAAACTAAATTTCAGATAGTCTAGATTCATATTTTAGGAGACAAAGTCCTTTAGGAAGCAAGCATAAATATGTTCAAAGAATCAATTTTTAAAATGATCAAATAATTTTTAAAAAGGTTCTTATAAATGAACAGATAAGAGATATAAGCAGATCAATGGAAACTATAAAATAGAATCAAATAGAAATTCTAGACCTGAAAGGTAAATAACTGAAATTAGAAATTCATAGGCTGGCCCTCACAGCAGATTGGAGACAGCAGAGAGTCAGGGATATATAATTAAATCAATAGAAATTGACCAATCTGAAGAATAGAAAATGAGAGTACATCAAGGAAAAATAAGCATGTCCTTGGAAATCTGTGGCACAATATCAGATAAAGTTGGAATCCAAGAAAGACAAAAAAGTAAACTTGAGGCAGAAAAATTATTTGAACAACTAATAACTGGAAGTGTCAGAAACTTGATTGAAAAATTATTGATTTACAGATTTAAGTAGTTCAATGAACTTCAAATAGTATAAATACAGAGATAACTATACCATAACAAATTACCATCATACTGCTGAAAACTAAAGACAAAGAAACGAGATCAAAAGCAACTGGAGGTTTTAAGACAAAAATTCTATACAGAAGAAGAATAATAAGATACATCACTGCATTCTCATAAGAAATAATGGAGGCCAAAAGACAATGAGATAAGATAAAGTACTGAGAGGAAAACATGATGAACCTCTGTCTACACCTATGGAAAATACCCTTGAAAAGCAAAAATAAATTTGTTTTCCAATAACAAAAGCTGAGAGAAGTCATTACCGTAATCTCTCTCACAGGATGTTCTTTCTAAAATCCAAAAGAAACCAGATGGAAACTTGGATCTACAGGAAGAAAGCAAGAGAAACCAAAAGTGGTAAATAGGAGGGTTAATATTTTTAAATCATGCTTTCTTGATTATTGTAATTTACTTAAAAGCATTTCTAGCAAAAATAAAATTATGATGGGGTGTGTACTATATATATAAGTAAAAGATATGACAGAAATTTTACAGTAGAATAGAATTATACTATTGTGTGGCTATTACATTTTTAAACTGTAAAGTACAAGAGGGAAGTGGGACATGTCAAGTGTTAATGGAAAGAAACAAGTGTAAAGTTAAAAATGTAAAATGTTAGATGTTAAGGGTAAAATGTGATGGAATAAGGTACACTACATAGACTCTAAATAGACTCTGATAATTAAGCATGTGTATTGTAATCGAACTAAAAAGTAATTGAAGTACAGCTAAGAAGGCAATAAAGAAAATAAAATAAAGCAATAAATATAGTTGACTGACACAAAAGAAGGCAGAAAGGAAGAGGAGAACAAAAACATGTGAAATGATTGTTAAGCAAGATGGTTGACTTAAACCCAATCACATTAGTAATCACAATAAAACTAAATGAGCTAAATACTCCTAATTAAAAGGTAGAGATTGTCCATCTGACTGGATGAGAAAGAATAACCCCATTGACCCGACTATGTAGTCTTTTGAGGAGATCTATTAGATTGGCAAAAAAGAAACTGCCGTTTTTGCGTTGCCAAATTTTGCTGTTCGATATTGGAATACATTCTTAAATAAATGTGGTTATGTCACATCATTTTCATGCACATTTCTCACTTTAGTTTTTGCTAATGACTTATTAGTTGATGTTTAATTTATATTTATTTTAAACTATGGAGGTGATGTTAGATAAAATGCAGATTTGAGCAATTTTCTTATTCGAGCTCAAAATGGGTCTTTAAGCAGCGGAGACACCTCACAACATCAACAACGCATTTGGCCCAGGACCTGCTGATGAAGGTACACTTCAGTGGTGGCCCAGGAAGTTTTGCAAAGGAGACAAGCGGCTCGAAGATGAGAAGCGTAATGGCCAGCCATCAGAAGTTGACAGCAACGGAGAGCAATCGATGAAGCTGATCCTCTTACAACTACACAGGACGTTGCCCAATAACTCAACATGGACCATTCTGTGGTCATTTGGCGTTTGAAGAAAACTGGAAAGGTGGAAGAGCTTGATAAGTTGTTGTCTCATGAGCTAAGCAAAAATAAAAATAACCGTTTTTGAAGTGTTGGCTTTTCTTATTCTATGCAACAACAGTGAACCATTTCTCAATTGATTTGTGACACGCACTGAAATGTGGATTTTATACAATGACCAGTGATGACCAGCTCAGTGGCTGGACCAAGAAGAAGCTCAAAAGTACTTCCCAAAGTCAAAGTTGCACAGAAAAAAGTCACGGTCACTGTTCGGCGGTTTGCTGCTGGTCTGATCCACAATAGCTTTCCAGATCCCACCGAAACCATTACATCTGAGAGTTATACTCAGCAAATCGAGAGATCGTCCAAAATCTGCAATGCCAGCAGCCAGCATTGGTCAAAATAAAGGGCCCAATTGTTCTCTATGACAATGCCTGACCTCACATCATGCAACCAATGCTTCAAAAGTTAAACAATCGGGCTGTGGAGTTTTGCCTTATCCACCCTATCCACCCACCCGCTCACCAACTGACTACCAGTTCTTCATCTCAGCAACTCTTTGGAGGAAAAAACACTTTCACAAACCAGCAGCACACAGAAAACGCTTTCCAAGAGTTCATCACATCCTGAAGCATGGATTTTTATGCTATAGGAATAAACAAACCTATTACTCACTGGCAAAAAAATGTGTTAATTGTAATGCTTCCTATTTTGATCAATAAAGATGTGCTTCAGCCCCGTTATAATAATTTACAACTCATGGTCTGAAACCACAGCCGCTTTTGCACCAACCATTTATATTTTCAATATGAAGATATGGTCATATAAAGAAAAGGAAAAAAAGTATTCTGTGTTAAAAATAAGCCTAAGGCAGCTGGTGTGACTGTGTTAAAATCAAAGTACATTTCAAGGCAAAGAGTACTACCTGGAATAAAGGACATTACATGGTGAAAAAAATGCCCCGTTCTTTATCTGGAAGACACAAAAATCCTAAATAGGTTACACCTAGTGACAAACTATCAAAATTCATTGATAAAACTTACAAAACTGAAGGGAAAACCAGCAAACGCCACTTACCGTCGGAAACTATGCGTCACTACATCTCTGTTATTCAAAAAAATGAAGCACTAAAGGCACAAATTATCTTTAATGACTTCACTGTTTTTAAGGGTCATCTTATTGATTTTCTCAAATGCCAACTTACATCCAGTTCATTTTGCTGGAGTATTTTTTTTTTTTAAGAAATGTCTTCAGAGGGGACTACGGAACTAGAATGAATGAGAGCTTGATTCATGGACTCAGTCAACAAATTATTTCATAAGATTCATGTCTGGCCACATAAGACGCTACCTCATACCAATCATATTACTTGAAGGAGCTGGTGTTTCTCAGGGAATGAAATTAAAATCTAAATTTGCTTATTAACAACGTTGTGTAATTTTTCTCTAAGCTTGTTTGCTTTCATCTGGAAGTATCTGAAAAGAGTCAGGTTTCCTAGGTTGTTTTAGCTGATGAACTGGTCTCTAGAATGTGGGCAACCTTATTTATTACTGTATCTCGTGCAATGAAAGAGTCCACACAGGTGACCCAGACATTTTTATCTGCATAGCTTCAGCCATCTCTAAATCTTTCACTACAACATGCTGTTTCAACAGTGGAAACCAAATTTCTCTCACCAAAGTCTTCGTATTTTATGGTGGCTTTTACATGACCTTTACTTCTATTTTTGAATTCTCTTCAAACTTTCTGGGATGTATTTGTACATAGAACTATATGAAGAATTCTAAAAATGATTCTTCAAGTTTATTCCATCCACATTTAAACACTTCTTGGTTAGTTTATGTTATTTTATGGTATCAATTTTATCGTACTTTGTCATAAAATCCCCTTGGCTGTCTGCATTTAAAGGTTCAAAGCAAATATAATAAAGGCTTCCTAAGAAACTTAAAAGGCAAAACAATATTTGAATCATGCTATGAAGAGACACATAGAGAAAGGTGCTGATTAAATCCACTCTTGGCTGAAAATTTCTAAGCATTATATTAATGACCTTGAAGATTGTCCAGCAGAAATATCCTGTGGGTATGAATTTCTTCAAAGGTTGAAATACAGGTTAGAACTCTCCAGAGGCTCCTGTGATATCAAATAAAAAGCTTAATCAATTTGTAGAAGCAAAAAGGTGGACATGCTTTAGAGCACCAGAAATTGATACCATGAAATCTACAATTATTAGAACTGAAAATAACTAACTTGCAGTCTGATAAGATTTCTTGCCACTAGTATCTCTCCTGCTTGAACAGACATGAAAGCAAAAACAAATTTCAGTGGATTTGAAATCAACCAGACTTTGCAAGTGTGTCAGAATTGGCAACTTATAAAGATGCCATCTTATCTGACCAAAGGTTAAGTTTTTTATCCTGATGAATACATTGGCACAGAGGTTCTTTCCTTCATCCCCCACCATTAACCCTCACAATGTGACCTTAAAGCTTAAAGCTAAGCAGGTGAGCCAGTGTTTGGTCCACATCCTGGCAGCCTATCTACCTAAGGCAGACAACAGGTAAATGCCCATAGAGCTGTCTGTGTAAAATGTACATCAGAACAGGTGGAATTGACTGAATATTTTCAGACATAGAAAGGAAGCTTCCCAAATTAAAGAAATACCTGCATATGTTTATACGTTCCTCATTTTCGCTATAGTATAAGAGAATGTCACTAGCACGCACCCTCCAGGACCTCTGCCTCCTCCAGCTACCAGACAAGTAACTAAGGCATTCGCTGTATTTTTCTCCTTGGAACTCAATGACAAGGCTAATAAGAATGTAGAAAACTGTTCCTGATGAACAGGAGAGAGGAAAGCAGATCAATGGACTCCCGATGATCTTGAAAATTTAGAAAATCACTTGAGAATTTTCTACCCTGACTCGTGATGACAAGCTAGGCTTTGTCCCTCCCAAGTGAAGCTCTAAATTGAAATACTAATTCTCCAAATTGAACGGATTTTAAATCCTTAACTGAAACGTGGTGTCAGTTTGCTTCCTTTCGTTCTCTCCAAAGCATCATGACCAAGTTCTCCTACCCAGAATCTTGCTGATCTATTTCTAAGTGAGGATAGCCTAGGAGACTCCAACAGATCTCTGAAGAGACAGGGATTCCCGAGGTGAGTTGGAGATGTGGCCCATCCTCTGGAGGGGAAGTCATACTCATTGTACTATCACTGTGCTCAATAAAAGTCTCCCGGTAACCCCATATGGTCAAGCCTGAGGTGGGGCAAGACCATCCTTCAAGGAGACCCTCAGTCACACTCTCCTCCTATTGGAAAATGCCATGGCAGCCATGAAGCCACCTGAAGTCACAGCATCCCTTTGGTATCAGCTCAGGTAAGTCGCTTAACAAGCAGAAAGAAGTATGAAGTAGGATTTTCCTTTTTTTCTAATATTAGGGAATTAAAAAGTTCCAAGTCATCAACTACTAGTAGCCAAAAGGAAAACGTCTAAACCCTAACCCTAAATATTTGGATGTCTTCAATCAATCTTTGGCATCTACTACTATCCTTTATCCAATATATATTGATTATCTGCTGGTTTTCATGTTTTTATGACTTTTAAAATTTTTTTAAATATTTTAAATTGTCTTAATAATTCTTATGCCCTGAGTTAGAACACCAAATGCACAGTTTGAAAAATATGAATGGTCTAAGTTTGAAGAAAAATAGTTCAAGTGGCTCCCTTGAAAGTTGCCAATTATACAAAGAATCTAAGTAGTAATAATGAGGTTGGAATTTTGACTAAATTTTTCTTGATTAACAATTTAAGAAACTAATTTCTTTTAACCTATCACCTAAGAGAGCATGTCTTAGTTTTTGGAGATTAAAGCTATATGAAATATGGAATTTAGGCCAGGCTTCAGTGGCTCACACTGTAATCCCACTGGTTTGGGAGGCCAAGACAGGAGCATCACTTGAGGCCAGAAGTTTGAGACCAGCCTGGGCAGCATTCTGTTACCTTTGGCACTAGAATTTGCCTTTGAGCTACTCTATGTATAATACTAATATTTGGCCCATTCGTACTTAGCCTTCTTGTAAAATTTGTTTCTTTTCACCTAGAGACCATCAAACTCCAAATGGTTATGAAAATGGAACCTTGGATAATGGCTCTCTTTTACTGGGGACCCTTAGATAAACTTCTGAGAGAAATCTGCCCGCATTTTCCCAAAGCAACCTTGTCTCTACAAAATAAAAACACATAATTAGGCAAGTATAGTCCCAGCTACTCAGGAAGCTGAGGTGAGAAGGTTGCTCGAACCTAGCAGTTCAAGATTACAGTGAGCTATGATGGTGTCACTGCACTCTAGCCTAGGCATTAGAGCAAGATCCTGTCGAAAGAAAGAGAGAGAGAGAGAGAGAGAGAGAGAGAGAGAGAGAGAGAGAGAGAGAGAGAGAGAGAGAGAGAGAGGAAAGAAAGAGAAAGAAAGAAAAGAAAGAAAGAAAGAAAGAAAGAAAGAAAGAAAGAAAGAAAGAAAGAAAGAAAGAAAGAAAGAAAGAAAACATAATATTGTTTAGTCCAGACATATATGCATTACCAAAGCATATATTTGTTGACTCTGTTTTATATAATACAAAGATTCAAACAAATGTATTATACAAATGGGATCCTAGTGTTGGGATGAGAACATATTTGAGAAAAGTCAAGCTATAAAGGGTCTCATTAGCTCCAGCGAAGCAAACCTCCAGTTGCCTCACCCACCACTCCTCTGTGGAAGTGAAAATAGTCACTGTGTGAAGATGCTTTGATGACTGTGGTTTTCCCAGCCTTCTTTCTTTTCAGTTCAGCCAGCAGTCCACTGGCCAACAGGATGCTGCATTAGTAGAAACTGGCGTATTCAAGTTTGGGTTATGTGTTCATGCTATCGATTCAGGAATTGCTGACTGGAATTTGTTCCCTCGATGCTCCAGGAAATGAGACAGGTGTTGGTTTCCGCACACAGTCCTCAAACACTGTGGTGAAGGAACCCTTGTAGAATACATTACAAATGAATTCTGGCCGGGTGTGGTGGCTCACCCCTGTAATCCCAGCACTTTGGGAGGCTGAGGTCATCTGAGGTCAGGAGTTTGAGACCAGCCTGACCAACTGGCGAAACCCTATCTCTACTCAAAATACAAAAATTAGCCAGGTGTGGTGGAAAGTGCCTGTAATACCAGCTACTTGAGAGGCTGAGCCGAGAGGGTCGCTCAAACCTGGGAGATGGAGGTTGCTGTGAGCCGAGATGGCACCACTGCCCTCATCTGGGTGACAAGAGTGAAACTTTGCTTCAAAAAAAAAAAATTGAACAATAAAGATGAATTCAACAGAAACTAAAAAGAGGCCGGGCGCGGTGGCTCAAGCCTATAATCCCAGCACTTTGGGAGGCCGAGGTGGGTGGATCACGAGGCCAAGAGATCAAGACCATCCTGGTCAACATGGTGAACCTCTGTCTCTACTAAAAATACAAAAAATTAGCTGGGCATGGTGGTGCGCGCCTGTAGTCCCAGCTACTTGGGAGGCTGAGGCAGGAGAATTGCTTGAACCCAGAAGGTGGAGGTTGCAGTGAGCCGAGTTCATGCCATTGCACTCTAGTCTGGGTAACAACAGCGAAACTCCGTCTCAAAAAAAAAAAGACATAAAATATATAAAACGAGCTTTAATTTTTATGTTCCACCTATATAAATTTACTCATTCAAATATGCATAAAGTTTTCAAAATGCTGCTTTTCAGTCTGCTGCTCACCTCTCTGGAGCAGAGACAGGCATTTCACAAGTGGCTCCCATGCTCCGCCCCCGGTTCTTGGACCGTGGTCTGCAGGGCTGTCCCCGATTCAGCCACATTAGCACCCTGTTGTTTTTCTGTGTTTCAGGATAACAGAGAGGATGACCTTCATCCTGGCTTTTATTTGTAAGGCCAAAGCCTTCAGGAGATTAGCCAAGGTCAGACATAATCTTAGAAAGGAAGGAGCCAGCACTCTCAAGTGGATGAGAGACAGGCCCCACCCTAAATGTCTTTTTGAGGGCTGCAAAGAGGAGAACAGCGTCTGGAATATTTCATGGATCTTAGAGATAAGAGGTAGTCTCTTTCATCTGCCAGGAGCTGAAAAGCCCAGAAAGAGGCAGAGGAAAGGGATGGGGGATGGGGTAGGAAGAAAGAAGGGCTCTGCATATCAGAAAGACTTCACAAAGACCCCCAAACAGCCCAGGAGATGGGAAAGGCCCCAGATTCAACAGTGGTGTGGGCACCCAGGACAAGCGATGGTGAGGACATAAGACTGACCGGCTGTGTGGGGGTTTCTCTCCGCTACCAGGTGATCCGTTGTAATCCACGTGTGAGATTTAGAAAGGATTGACTATTTAGCTCTAGAAAATCATTAACATGATCATACTTTCCCTGAAACTTTTACATTTCATACTCACACATTCATACTGAACCCCAGAGAGAACCCATTTCCATGGGCTATACCCTCTGTAGGAATTTAGAGAACTCAAAGGAAGATATCTACAGCTCTCTTACAATCTACTGTTTAAGAAATATCTGCCCAGTGATTGAACCAATTCTGTGCATTTACTGCTCAGATGTTTAAAGGAATAGAAAAATGGGAGAAAGTGTGTTCATAGCAGAGAACGGGAAGGGATGCCATTTAAACACTACAGACTTTGATGGGGAATGTGTGTGAGGTGTGGTTCAGGCACGTGAGGAGGAGGTACAGGGTGCCACTCATCCATCCAGGCTGAGCTGGACTAGCTCAGAGTCCAGGGCCCTGGAAACTGGAGATAAGGGAGCTCTGAGGCTGCCACGCAGTTCCTGGAGGTGACCATGGATGATGCCATCCACAGAGGCAGGATCGTGGAGGCCCTAACCCCCATGTGGAGCAGGGCCACCACGTCCCTAATGAGAGAAGCTGAACCTGTTAACTGGCACATTGTCATTTTCTAACTTTAGGCTTTCCCAAAAGCCAGAAATTAGAAAATTTGGGGGAAGATTAGAAAATTTTGGGAAGATCCATTTTCCCAAAAAATGGGTCTTTGGGAATGGCAGAGGGGAGGGGACTAGCTCTGGAATGAAAACTTTCAGTTGCTCAACAATTGGGTTCTTCAATCTGGCAAAGCTGAACTACAATAAATCAAAGAAATTATTATTATTATTTATTGAAACCTAGAATATTTTCATAGGCTCTATTACTTCCAGAATAATCCATGTCACTGAGTATATGAAAAGATTACATCTTTGAAAAACACGGGCCAACCTGAAAAATCAGAGCAAGTGTTCACCATCTATGAAACTCAGGGAAGAGCAGGGAAGTTTAGGGAGTGTGTTAGTTTTCTGTTGCTGTGTAACAAATGACCACAAACTCAGGAGCTTAAAACAACACAATTTCATAACTTGCCTTTTCTGTGGGTCATGGTCTGAGCGGGGCTTACCTGGGTTCTCTGCTCAGAGTCTCATAAGGCTACAAGTGCAGCATTGTCAAGGATGTGCTTTCAACCAGAGGCTCGACTGGGGAGAACCCGCTTCCAAGCTCACTCATGTGTGGGCAGACATAATCTCTTTGTGGCTGAATCAAGGACTTCAGTTTCCTGCCAGCTGTTGGTCCAAGGCCTCCCTCTGGTCTTAGAAGCTGCCCATACTGCCCTAGTGTGTAGCTTTCCCACAGGATGTTCACACACAGCTGCCTGCCTCTGCAGAACCAGCAATGAGAATCTCTTTAGTGTATGTGAACAAAGCCAGTATGTGCACATGCATGTGTGTGTGCACAGGCTTGCACACACACACACACACACACACACACACACACACACAGGACCAAGGGAATCCCATCCCCTTACCTTTACCAAATAATGTAACTGAATCATGGATATGGCACCCCAACACCTCTGCCATACTCTGCGGGTTAAAAGCAAGCCATGATTCCTGTCCTCACACAAGGGAAAGGGATTATACAGGTAGGGACAGGTGACAACTCTAGGGTCTGTCCATCACAGAGAGTGTCTGCGTTCCCCTGGCAATGCTACAAAAGATATTCATCTATGCAAAGGGACCGAAAAGGATGGCAATGGTGTGTGTGTAGTGTCTTTCAATAAAGAAACTAGCAAAGAGTATATTGGAAAAATCCAGAAAACGGTCTATGATTTTTTGCATTTTTATTTTCCCAGATTTTAAAGCTAAAGAGTAAAAAGATAAATGTGATAAAAGGAAGTGGACACATATGGAAGAAGTTTCAGGAAATTCCACATAGGTACCACAGGACTCCCACAGCATGCAGGGAAAGAGTATCAGCAAAAGAAGGTTTCTAAGCCAAAGAGTGTGTCTTCCCCTTAAAGATTTGCTTACATACGGAATGAACTTCCCAGCTGCCAAATTATAATAATTATACGTAATTCACATAGACATACTAGTGTGAAAATGTTAAATTCTCCTGTCATCTAGACTGGGAGGTAAAAAAGTAAATTACTTATACTATTACTAATAACAGTACATCAATTTGTCTTCAAATCTCCTAAATGCTAAGATATTATGGAGCATCATCTATAAAGTTTTGAGGGAAATTATATTTGCACCAAGCTACCGCTTTTGTGATTTAAAGTTGTACCACACTGTGTCCATTCTAAAGGAAAATCTCTCAAAGATGACCTTGAATGAGCTAAAAAGGGGGTTAATAATGTAAAACATGGATGGTAGGGAACTACAAACATTCTAAATAGTTTTAACAAGATAATGGAACTGATTACAACTTCAAAAAACCCTTAAAGCTTAAAAAGCAATGCAAGACAATATAATAATCCAATAATAAAAATAGTTATATGAATGCAAAAGTTCAATACTGAGAAGTGGGTAGAGAAAAGGAAAAAAGGAAAGCGTGATAATTTTTTTATCTCATGAGTTAAAGAGAAGTGTCATTATCACTGTTAACAAAGTTATGACATAACTGAGTCAATCATACATTTGTAAAACCTGTGCTAACTATTAAATTGTATGAAAGACCCCGTATGCTAAAGAAGTCAATTATTTTTCTCCAAATTGATCTTCAAATTCAAGATAATTACAACAAAATTTCCAACAGAAATTTTCATGTGATAAAATAATCCTAGAGCTTAGTTTTAAAAATAATCAAATTAGGATAAAAGAATGAGGGGGCTTGCCTAAGCCAAATCAGGACAAACTGAACAACAGTGTTTTGCTGGGACAGAGATACACAGATTCAAAAAACAGAATAGACATCTTGAAACAGATCCAAGAATATCATCGTGGCTTTTAATCCAGATGAAACAAATGGTATTGAGGGAAATAACTACTTATTTTGGAAAAAAACAAAAGGTAGATCCATGCCTTTAGTAAGTTCCGGAGGTATCCAAATTTATCATAAAACCGTAAGATAGAAGGAAATACGTTATAAAAATAACTACAAAAAATCTAAGGATGAGGAGACCTACCTGAAGATGATGCCAAAGGCAAAACTATAAATGAAAAGAGAGGCACAGTTAACTGCATAAAGGCATTACGCTCCTGGGGGCCAAAAATAACACAGAAAAATCAAAATGCAAATGACAAATCTAAAAAAATTGAGATGTTAAAACATGAAAGCAGAGAGCTTTACAAATTGATAAGAAACGAAAGCATCAGTGGAGACAAGGGTAAGGGATACGAACAGGGCATTCACCAAGATGAACCACAGATCGTAATACACCCGCAATATTCAAAGATGCAAATTTAAACAGAATGCAGTACTCCCCACTGTCACCTATCAGACTGACAAATGTTCAAGACAGTTTGTTGGGTGGATGGATGGATGGATGGATGGTTAGTTGTTAGGTAGATAGATAGAGGGTAGATAGGTAGCAGATAGGTCGATTGAGAGATACATAGAAGGTAAGTAGATAGATGAATGAATTGTAGATAGGTAGGTAGATAGAAAGATAGATACATGCATATATACATACATACATGACTGGGTTGTACATAGGTAGGTAGGTAGGTAGATAGATAGATAGATAGATAGATAGATAGATAGATAGATAGATAGACAGATGATAGACATGTAGTTTCTGGTGAGGCTAAGAGTTAGAGAAGGAACATTCTTAGATACTGCATTGGCAGGGTAAATTGATACTACTATCTAGAAGGCATTTTGGCCGGAAAGATCAAATGCAATTTCACTTCTGGCAATGTACCCCAAGCAAATCATCACAGGCACACACACAGACACAGTGAAAGCGATGTTCCTCACAGAAGTGTTTACGAGAACAAAATGTGGAGGTTAAGAAGAAGCCTAGATGATCCACGACATAGGGATTGCTTAAATAATCTTGGCATTAAGAGATTCACAATGTTTTATGAGACAGATGTTAAAAGGCAACTGCGGAATGTGTCTCATCTTTGTAAAATCAGAAGGTCTATTTTCATAGAAAAATGCAATGTAAGTTTATGTTGCTTTAGTGAGCACCAAATATTTTCTTCTTAAAATGGTTACAAGTGTCTAAGCCTTACAATATGTTAAAGAAAATAGCTTTGGGATGTAAAGAAAGCATCACTTGGTTTTTCTTTATAACTCAGAGGTGGGTTCAAGAAGTTCTTGTCTTCTGTGATTATTGCCTACTTTCGTATTCAACATTCTGGACGTGTGGGTGAATTTGCAACAAGCTGGGGAGATGGATGTACTTGGGGAATCCTACCAGCGTGGCCTCTCCGTCTAATTTACGGGAGCGCTACCTGGATGGGGGTTCAACCCCGCTCTGACTTTTCAGCATATGGCTCAACTATTACAAAGACATTGTGACCAAGAAAATGTGCAGTTTGTGAATGTTGCACGAACGGGTCATGCTTGGCTGATAACACCAACTGGCAGAATGAGTGCAATTTTTAAAATATGAAATACAAATTTTTACCAAAGGAGAAGTAAAACATTATAGCTTTAGGTTCATTAAACCCGGCTCACATTCGGGGATTCCAAAAATAAAGCACTGGCTATTTAATATTGCAGCTTGACGAAATTGCTCTGGATCCAACCCTGGAGACGGGGGGAGCTGCGCAGGCAGGGTTACTCCTGTCCCTCCGCTGTGCTTGCGTGGGCTGCGGACGGCCCCTTCCTTCTCTCCCACCTTCGGGAAACAGATGTCAGCAGCCAAGGCCGCGCAGGTCCATCTCAGGCAGCAAGGGCCGGCTCCCCCTACCTTCTCTGGGAACTCCAAGCCCACCCACAGGATGGTGCCTGGTGCCCTGTCGATGAATGAGTAATTGAGGTGTCCTTGGGCAGAGCCTGTGTGACCTTCGGTGTTGGTGTGCCACCTGCTACAGCCCACACTGCAGCTCAGCCTAGGGAGTAGGCTTGAACGCCGGCCACAGGCCTGAAGGGGGCCGCAGTCCATTTCTGAGCATTCCCATCCTCAGCAGTAAGCAGCCATCCAGACAGTCCCCACCTCACAGGGTGTCTCTGAGGATCATATCCCAGGGCCCAGTGATTGGCCAGGGACAAGCGAACCACAAATGTGGGCCAGGATTATTACAAGCTTCTTTAGGTCCTGAAAGTGGAAGGCTGTGGAGTACAAACACCCTGTATTCAGGGAGATACCCCTACTTCATTCTTTCTCCCTCAATGTCTTAGAATCCTTTTTTTTTTTTAAGATGGAATCTTGCTCTGTTACCCAGGCTGGAGTGTAGTGATGTGATCTCTGCTCACTGCAACTTCTGCCTCCCTGGTTCAAGTGATTCTCCTGTCTCAGCCTCCCGGATACTTGGGTTTATAGGCGTGTGCCATCACACTAGGCTAATTTGTGTATTTTTAGTAGGGATGGGGTTTTGCTGTGTTGGCCGGGCTGGTCTTGAACTCCATACCTCAGGTGATGCACCCGCCTCGGCCACCCAAAGTGCTGAAATTACAGGCGTGAGCCACCCCACCCAGCCATGTCTTGGAATCTGTTTTGAAAGGCAGGATTTCCCTTGCTCCATCAACTGCCAGTTCCCTCTCCTTTCTCTTCTTGTAAACCCTCTGGGTCTCTTCCAGTCTCCTTTCCATGGGCCACTTTTCCATGGCCCAAGTGAACCTGAGGCTCCCATACTGGCTCCTGACTTTCCTTCTCCTGCACACTCCTTGACAAGGGCCTCTCGCCCCAGCCTCCTACACCCCTCATCCAGATGCCCCCGAAGCCTCTGTGGGCGCTGCTCTCTCTGAAGTCTCCACCAAGTGCTTTTTGAATGTTTGCCTTTTCTGCTGAATGAATAGAGGAAGATAGAGGCCATTTTCAGATCCATTTTTTTAAAAGGCGTGTTTTTGCCTCAAGTATAGAATTTAGCTATAGATATCAATCAAATGCATTGGCCAAAAGAACATTAGATTGTTTCTGCTCACAATCACATATTCATTATTTTTTATTGATCAACAGAATTCAGGTTTCCATGAGATAGAAAATTATATCACCAATAAAATCAGAATAGCAGCACTTAAAATTAGCCTTGTGAAAAAACAGAAACATGTTGCCAAATAATGAAAATGATTATTACTATTCGGCTGTCCTTTGGGGTGGACGCTGGTAGCCGTGAATGGCATCAGCCTTCCTTTCCACTTGCCAGGCTGCAAATGCTTCTATCTTGCTTTGTTTAAAATCAGACAACCAGCTATGTTTATACCAAGTTTCTTTTATTTTGGGGGGAAAGTAGGGAGGTGATGGTGGTTATAATTAACTAAAATTAAATGTGATGGTGAAAGGCAAGTTTTGCAATAAAAGCTCTCTCCACTGTTCCCATTCACCAGAACTGATCTTATCATTCAAACACGGCCTGCTTGTGAAATTTCTGCAACGAAGTCCTTAGGAGCTGTATCATCCTAAATGCAGGCGGTGAAAACTGGGAAGGTGCTGCTCATAACAGTGCCGCATTAATTAATTGCTATAAAATTTGCAAAATAAAAAGAACATTGGGAACAAAGAGATATAGTATTTACCAGTGCTGAAAATGAGAAATAAATATTCAACATGCCCTTTTTGAGTCATACAAGCAAGCAGTTTTGAATAATAAGGCAGGACAAAGTCTTTTACACAGGAAGAGCTAATGATTTCTGCATTTTGCTGCTGGTGAGGAATTGAAGGATGGCTGATTTGAATCTTCCTTCAATCTCCCATCAATAAAACAGAGACAAGGCAGAGGCGAAAGCTGATCTGGGAGAGTCATGTTTTTATAATTGCTTTTTACCCGCAGGCATTTGAAATCCAGAGGGTCAGAAGTACTTGAGAGAAAGGAGGGAGCCGAGAGGCCCAGTCAAAACCCTGAGACACAAATTAATTTGTTTGTGGGGCTCAGGTCTAATTTGTGGGAAGGGAGTGCTGCTTGGCACTTTCTAATGTTATAACCTAATTAAAGATGGATCCATGTAAAATATTTATGCAAACTTTACCAAACCCAAAGATTTTAATCTCATTTGAGAGGTTAGCTGACTTGTGGGACTAAAAACAATTCCTAAAACAAGCTTCTGCACCAAGAATCCGGAAGGCAAACTATTAAAAAAAAATGTTTAAAGGTGTCACAAAATTGTAAGTCATTTTGGTACCTATTAAGCATTTTAATTAGGGAGATCTAATCTCAGACCAGTGGTTACTGGCTAACTCCAAATTTCTTTATTCAAATACACTGTAACTTCCTTTTTTTTTCTTTTCTGCTTTACTCTAGATGGGAAATAGAAGTAAAAATTTGCATTTCTTAGATTTTGCAGTCTGCCACTGGTAAGCCTACCTGGGACAGATTCAGCCCGGAGCCCAGTCTTTAATAAGTTCACAGCAGGGTAAGCTGGAAGGAAGCCACGGCCGGAAGAAGGGAGTGAACAAAGCTTGACGGCCAGAGCCCTCTGGATGCGGGACCACTCCTCACCGCGGTGTTGCCCGTCACATTGCAAAGGAACATTTCCCTTCGACTCCAGATGAGGCTATTCAGATAAAGCCTTTCCGGGGCCACACTGATTCTCATTATTTTGCCTACTAGAAATAGTGAGATCAAACTTAAAATAGACACGGTGACAACCCAAATGTGTTTCCAGTTCCTGTTATTTGCTGAATGCACCCTCCCAAAGGCACCATGCTCCTGATTCAGGGCCAGGACTGACTCATCTGATCTCATTCTAGAGGATGGCATCCACTGACACCCTCAGGGACCAGATCCGCAGCAACCCAGGGCCCACCCGCCCTGCCAGACCAGCTCCTGGAGAAGACCCAAGTGTTTTCCGAAGAGGGCCTCAGAGACCCCTGCAGGACTGCCCTGCCTGCCTGGCCTGGGGGCCGGACAAACGCCTCAGGGAGAATTGACTGGCTGACAGAGGCCCCGGGATTCTGAGTGGAGTGGCTGCAATCCCAGGAGGTGCTTTCCCGAGGAGGAGAGGGTCCACGGGCCTGATACATTTTCACCAAGTGAGGGACTTCGTGGGCCATGGACCTAAGCATTCACCCTGCATACACTTTTTAATTTTATTTTTAGTTTGGTAAAATATACATAATATATGACATACATTTTCATTTTTTAAGTGCACAGTTCAGTGTCATTAATTAGTCATAGTGTGGTGCAATCATCACCCTGTTTCCAAAAGTTTCTCATCTTTTCTTCAAAAAACTGAAACCTCCCCTGCTCACCCAGTCCTGGACACGCTCCAGTCAAAGTCCTGTGTTTGTGAATTCCAGGCAAAATCTTGATGCCTCACTTTCCCTCTTGCAGAATTAGATTGTCAGAGAGAGGGGAGGGAAGCAGTTGAGAGGATGCCCTTACCTGTGAAGAGAGAGGAGGGAAAGAGGGGTGGAGTGTGAAGGACGTCTAGGTCCCAGAAGCTCTTGTTGCTTCTGGATGAAGGGGCTAGCCAGGGCCAACATGGGGCAAAGAGACAGAGGAAGCTTTGCAGCCTGAAAGCCAAGTTGGGAAGGGTGTGACTAAGAGCCTAAGGGGCTGGAGGAAGAGTCAGTGCTAAGATATTTCCATCTTGCCAGGTCCCTAGAAGAAGAAACTTCCAGGAATGCATGAACCAAGCATCCAGCCAACAAACTGCAGTCACCTGGCAGGTGAGATGGCAAAGTCTGGACATGGTGATTTTGTAAGAGGCCACCCCCAACACGGTCTTTCTGATGCCAGACTTCCAGCTCCTGGCTGAAGAATGTATTTGCTAGTTGTGTGGCAACAGGTCTGTGTGCTGAGTCTTCCCATCAGTGTCACAGAGATTCAGTTTACCTCTGCTTAGGAGACTACAGGTTCTGAAAGCAAATGAGGAACGTCTCCAAATAAAGATGGAATAAATGAATTCATTTCCATTAAGTTCACATTTAGAATCCCGGCAGGCAAGTACCAAAGGCCATTGGGTCCGTGTCCAGCCCAGCACCTGTGTGACCTCTTTCAGCTTCAGAAACACCTGACCCCTTCCTGCCTGGGAAGTGCCACCCATGTAATTAAGTGACAGGTTCCAAGCAAAGTAGACTTCTCTGTTGGACCCTGTATCCTAAGGCTGATGTGTGAGAAACGGCTACAATATGTCTTGTTTTAGAGCTACATCTGACCCATTCTGAGGGGTCCCCAGTGTTCCATAAAACGCTCACCTCCTAAGGAAGAACTTAATGAAATTCAGCCGTAAATCACCATATTTAACATTGACGTTTGTTTACTCTGCACCTGACTTGAAACTGTTGGTTGACCTTGTCTGACACGTGTTGAGATGGCCTTGGCCCAGGCTGCCAGCCAATTCCCCCACCTCCAAAGACAGCTACCCCAGGCACCCCAGTCTGATTTGGGAGGCAGGAATGGAGCCTCCAGGTGAACCTCTCATCAAATGTTATGTTTGACTCTCCCCCAGGATAAATGGGTGAAGCCCAAGGAACCCGAACCATATCGCTGCTTTCTTGAGCCACTTTATTTTCTCTAAGGGCAACCCGAAGCCAGAAACTTGAGAAAAGCAAATAAGATTACGCATTCTAGGCTTTCCTGCATATGTTTTTGAAAAGAAAAAACAATGAAAAACCCTGTGATAGTTTTTCTGGGTAGTTTTTCTGGATAGTCTCCTGGGCAGTTTTTCGGAAGATGATCCTTGTATGTAAAAACACAGGGAGATTGCATCAGAGAAGCAAGGAAAGCTGGGGGCAGTGACAAAGCCATTGGATTTGTTCCTAATTTCGCTCTGGCAGGAGAGCTCCACGGAGTGTCTCTTAAGGCCAGATCATGGGGACCACGGTCTTCCTGCCAATGGAGGGATAACCGGCCAATCAGCCCCAATACCTTTCCTTTGTGTCTTGAATGATGCAGTCCTTGAATGACAAAACAAAAATGAGTGTCCTTATTCTAAAAGAAGATATTTGTATTAATTGCTTCATTTCATTCATATCATAAAGATTATGTTCTGAATCTTGTTATGAAGGGTAAAAAAAAACAGGATGCCCTATAGCCAAGCGGTATTGTGGAAGGCGGTGTCCTTCTTCCAGAGGAGGGTCTACAGATCTTGGTGGTAGATTAGAGTCCACATCCTCTCAGGTAAAGATGAGACCATCTGGGGGAGAATTTTTATTTTTCATAATTAAAGCAGGCCCTTCATTGAAGATGGCCATGGACTCTGCACTGACACCAGCTGTGTGAATAGATGGGGAACTGTTCACAGCTTCCGTGAGCTGTAGCTTTCCTCTTTGAGCAGCACAGATCAACGCCCTCCCCTTTCTAAAAGTGCCGAAGTAGCCATTGATCTGTGAAGGAAAAGGCCCTTTGGCTAATGAATTCTGAAAATGCGGGATGAAGGAAAAGTGTCCAGTCCCTTCCTAGGTTTCTACAGGGCTCTCCCAGACAACGCAGGCCCTTTGGGTGGCTGAGAAAGAGCGGGGGCAGAGGACAGCCATACAGAGCTCCTCAGACCACATCCTGAACTGGATGGACCCTCAGTGAGAAGACTCCTTTATGTGTCTAAAATCGGAGAGTCCACTTGGAGAGATGTCAGAAGGCACTTCTCCGACCAGTTAAGTGGCACCATCTTTATTGCCAGCAAGTGTTAAACAACCACCTCTCTACTGAGCCTGAGCCCTCCAGTAAATTTGCACTCGGTTTCCATCAGCTCTGAGTCTTCCGATTCTCACACTTCCCAGCTATTAAAGATGTGCTTTGGGGCAGAAGCTAAGATATGATATGGATACTCAGAAGTGTACTCAGCAGCTGATAAAGCTTTCTGTGTTCTTCAGTGTGGTGGGTGAAGAAGAGATTCTGCTGGAAAGGAATGAGTATTCATGATTCTGCAATAAATTATTCCAAAGCTGTGCTTATATTCAACTTACTGACTCACCCTCATGCTAACTATGTGAGCAGAGGAGAAGGCATAATCACAGTTCAGAGAAGAGGCCAAAACGGGGCTGGGGGAGAAATAAATGAAAAAACTACATAAACAAGGGAAGTGGGGTGACCCAGGAAAAGAACTCTAAGCTGTCTTGAAGAAAAGCTTTTTAAGTTACAACTACTGTTATTTATACAGACATTTCCAGGTGAGGAGTCCAGGTAGGTATCGAAGATTCTGTTCTGTGGCTGTGTCCACATGGGAGAATATTTTCAAGAGCACCATGTCTAAGGTTCTATTTTAAAAATATAAATGTGCAATCCAAGTCACATTCTGCTCTTCATTACAAAATAAATCACAGCCAGCTGCTGATTGGTGCCCATATCGAGTTTGGCAAAACTTTACCTGAGACCTTGGAGAAAAAACAGGTTACTTATGCATTGGTACAATTGTGTAGAATAGATCACGTTCACTTAAAGCCATTTTACACCAACCTGAAAATTTCACTCCCTTGGAAAGAAAGTAATCAATGCTGGCTTTAACATTGGAATTAGATGTAGGATGTGTAGATTCATACTCTAAAAAATAATCAAAACTAAACAGAAGCTCCTAGAGGAGAGATGCATATTTCCTGACGATTCCTGACACAAGATTTTGGAAAAATAGAACCTTTCACAAAGCAATTATCAGACCATGGCTGTAACATTTTACTAACGCCACTCCATAAGGTGACCCTGGAGATGAACAACAAAACAAAATGTCATAATGGGCTTAAATAGTCGAAAAGGTCCGGTATCCACGTTGCCTGGCCAAACAGATCCCCTTCGGTTGCTACGTCGGCGTTTCAGGGCAACTTCCCTGCAGCATCTCAGCCCAAAACCTCTGAAAGATGAAACGGGATCTGACTCTCCTCATCTACTATTGCATTCTTGATGGAGGAGATAACGTGTGCACCTTTGTGCAACTTTCTTGGTTTTCTCCTGGCTCCCTGAGGCCCCCTTCCAGTCTGGAAACTGGAGGTAAATTAAACAAATTATGAACTACGCAGGAATTGAAACGCTGTGCCAAACTGCTATGCCAGCGTTCAGAGCCTGCGCCGTCCCGCGTCCCCGAGGTGGGCTGCCAGCAGCCTCTGTCTCTTACAGTTGCCCTTGCCACCTCAAAATGTGTCTGGAAATGGCTTTGCAGATGGCCTCGTATGTTTTACAGGAAATATTACTTAAACATTGAAAAGGATCACATTTCTCCTGTTAGGAATTACAAATCTGGATTTCATTTTCTTTCTGGCTTTTTTTTTTCCTCCTCCAAACCCTGGGAAAAAAATGTAACTGTTATATATGACATGCAGGAAGCATTTGGGAATTTTTTTAATACTCCCTAGCACTTGCTCGTTGGCATGCTCTTTATGTATATTTACACACACGCATGTAAAATATATTTACACATCGTACATAAGTACACACATACAATCATGTTATTTCATTTATAAGTAAACATAATTGCACAGGGGGAAGGAGCTCATTTTGAAAATTTAGAGGACTGTTGCTTCTTTTTTCTTTTTTTGTTAAATCTTCTATAGCATAAGAAAAAATGTATCATTCCGCTCACTTGGATAACTAAAACATGAACTGCTTCTCTTTCACTGACTTCCCTTTCTGCACTTTATGCAGATTCATGAAGACCAGGGGAATTCCTATTGTTGGGAAAACGGTTAGCATCAATAAACAATTAGAATAGTAGCGAGGATGTGAGTTCCACAGAAGCCGTCCTATTCCCGGGCTCTTCGCACTCCTGTGATCTTCAAATGGGAAAGGTGGTGAAATGAGCGCTCTGCACTGGAGGTCAGCCCTGCGGTCTTTCTTAAATGCCCACTTCTCAATATTTTAGAAAACACTCTCCCAGAAAGGAGGCCCACTGAGTTCAAGCTCGCGCAACCGAGCCGCAGGAGCAAGGGAAGGCTGTGTGGCCTCCTGGAAACTACGGAGGGGCCTCCGGAGGTCCCCAGCACCACTAGGTACAGCAGTGGACTCAGAGGGACGCAGCCCAGGCTCCAGTTTGCATTTTAATATTTGTCACATGAACCCAGACTGGAAGAAAATGACCCAGCCAGACGGAGACGTTGTCCCCCTCATCACAGGATCTGAGGGCATCTCTAAATGCCGCTACGCTCAGTACGGCTGGTCCTCTATGCCCAGCTGTAAATACTGTGCTGCAGGAAGCCACGGTCAAAGTTACATTTTTATGAGACTTGCAGCCGTTCCTTGAAACTTCAAGTGCACGGCTCCAACCATGCAGGCACCACACCGGGCCAGAGTCTGCAGGGTGCCCGCCGCCCGGCTGCAGGCTTTCCATCCCATGCAAACAGAGTCAGCAGGGCCCCACGCAGAAAGCTGGGGACCTTCTGGGCTTCCTAAGCTCCAGCCCCTTCTGAGGGAGTCGGAAGCTCTTCTCTGGCCACAATAGAGCCCTGCCCGGCCACTGTCCGCACCGCTGCCAGGCTCCACCGCCTCTCACCTCCAAGGCACAGACGCCTCTCCAGCCATCTGGAACCTCCTCCCCATGTCTCCACCTCATTAATTCCCCATCTCATTTCATACTTTCTCAGAAAATGTCTCTTTTCTCCTCAGTCTCCCTTGCACCCTGGCCTTAAATATCTGCTTCCTTTAGCAAAACCACCACCCTGGGAGGCCCCACGGGATCCAAGCCCCCAGAGACGTGGGTGGCCAGAGCCTAGGGGCTGGCTTCCTAGGAGGGGAGAGCCTGGCACCCCTGTGCTGCTGCCTGCCCCCTGCTCACCTGGGCTTATTCCTGCCAAGAAGGGCAGGTGGTAGGAAGTGCGGGCCCAGCACAGTATGGGCGGGGGCTGCGGCTCAGACCAGGGGGCTGCACGGGAAGGCACACAGCCCTGGAGCATTGTCTCAGCCCTGGGGCAGCCCCCGGAGCTTCAACTGCAAGCCCTGGTGAGAGACAGATGGCAGTTACAGTGACACTGCAGGGAAAGCTCCCTGAGGGCCGAGGCCAGTCCAGTGCCAGCCCAGCTCTGTGTCAGGATGCCCTGACAACCATCAGAAGGACCTGGGGGGCCAGGAAGGACAGGGTGCTGGGGGCATGTGTGGGCGTGGAGGGCTGGGGAAACTCCAGGAACTCAGCCCACAGTTCGGGTCCTGGCCTTGTCCTGCCTTGGCCAGTGGCCACCTCTGTGGACACCCATCTCATGCCCTCTCAGAGGAAAGCAGCACAGACGTTGAACTGGAAAGATGCTGTGGGGCCTGGGATCTTTGCTGGGGCTCTGCCGGGGACAGGCCAGCACTGTCACTCAAACTGCAACGAGCTTTGCAGCATCTAGAAGCGAGTCATTGTCAGGGCTGAGATATTTGGGACTTCTTAAAATGAATCTGAAAGTATGGCAATGACCCCAGACACTCAAGTACTCAGTATTTTCAACATGCTCCGGTTCACACACAGTCATGACAGATTTAAGGAATGAGCCACGTCTGCGCAGTAGCGTGACCTATGCTAATTCAGGCAACTCCTGGACATGCAGCGATTGCAATCACATGTACTTCTATATGTCAGTACATATATCTGGCACATGCTGGATGCTAAATAGGTATTTCTTGAATGAGTGAATAAAGGGCAAATGGATATGTACCTGTGACACTGTCAGACTGGATTTCATGAGGTAGTTTTCCTGCTGTTACTTTTCCTCCTTGCATGACTAAGGCAAAGAGTCATTTCCCGTTTTTCTTCTGTTTTCTTGAACTTCTCTTTGAAACTTATTTAGATGCTTTAATATAAGCTCATGACATTTTCATGAGATGAAAGCGGGGCCAGGCGAAGTTCATCCCACAGTGATGCGCTGTTGGTTTGGGGGTGTGGAGGAGCCTGGGAAGGAGTAAGTGCTCCCCTTGGTGGCCAGTGGCAGTCTGCACCTCATCAGCTGCCCCCTTGCTTGACTGTGAAAGTCCCCTTTAAGTGTTTATCTTGGGAAGAGAGAGTGGCAGCCCAGGGCAAGCAGGCCGGGAATGAAGGACAGAGCCTCACCCCAGCTTCAGATCCCCTTGTTTTTTTCTGTACCATGACCTAAATTAATGCTGTTTCTGGAACCTAACTGTAAATCCAGAAATGGGCAGCTGAGAAAGCAGGATGAGAGTTACAGTCCAATCAGCAGTCAGGAGGCCGGGAGGGATGTGGGCAACCTTTTAAGGAAGAGGCTTCTGATGTCAGAGAACCACATCCTTGTCATTAACTGTCCAGCCCCAAAGGGCCATTGCCACACAAATATAGGGTCAGCCCAGAGGCTCTTCATACCTGCAGCAGAATATTTCCACCCTCGCGGCAGAATTTCCCCCAAATGGTGAAAACGTCCCTGCATGTCATTAAAAGTGGGTGCTTCCCAAGATCAGGCGAAAGCATCACCCACAGCAGCCCCAACTCCACTAAACTGAACCCCACAGCATTCCCCCTAGAGAAGGGAGATTCCTGGGGCCTCTGAGTCCTTTTCTGGCAATGCCCAGACTATCACGTGAGTCTCTCATTATATCAAGGGTACAAATTTTACACGAACGGATAAGACTGCCTTAGTCCTGGGTGGACATGGCCAGCAGGTGAGGTGGAGACAGAGATCAGAATGAGTGAAAACTCAGAGTCAGAACCATCTAGAGGAAACGCAGTGTGTGCGGCTGAGCGCCCGTGAAAGACCTGAGCCAAGTGCCAACCTTCAGGACCACTCCGTCGCATCCTAGCTCCAAGGCCTGTGTTGGTCAGCACATGCCGCCTCTACAGATTCTAGCCGCAATTCTTCCTCTTTACCGATAATGTCAGTGTATGCTCCACCTCGTTCCAGGCATGGGAGGTACCAGATATGGGAGGCAGACTGGTCTTTCCAGCATCCCTGAAGCTCGTCCATCTCCCAGCCCCACATGCCATCTTCACGGTACATGACTTAGCAAGCTCTTTGTTCACTGGAACCTCCGAGAGAAACCTGGCTGGGCCACTCCTGAGCTCCCGCGTTTGAAAATGGGTGTTCCCATGAACAGGACTGCCCTGAGGAAGCTGCCTTTTCTCCCTGGGGCTCCTACATGTCCTCCTGATGGCAGCGGCTTTGAGGTTGGAGTTCTGTTCGGCTTTGGGCCCTTTGCCTCCAGCAGGTCTGAAGCTATAAGCTGTGAAGAAGAAATTCCTCCATCAGGACTGAAAACACATTGAGAGCATGGGCCAGTTCTGGGTCTTTTGCAAGTGACACATTCATGGGGTTTGTCTAGACTCCTGGCTAACGTCACCCAAACTGGCAGGGGGGAACCTGTCAGCTGCCTGCAGACACTCCTGGCGGGTGCCGGGGTGGGCATGTGCAGCTCTGGCCCGGCCCCGTGAAAGTCCAGGGGAAATGGCCCGTGGCAGCCAAAGCCACAGGATTATTTCCAGGAAAAGCTCAGTGGGCTCCCAAGGCAGCATCAGGTTAGAATGTAGATAAAATTGGTCTGGGATGCTCATATTAAATGAAAAAGGAACTTTAAAAAATAAATTAAAAATGGGTCCTTCCACTTTACTAACACCTCCCTCCCCAAAAACCAACACATGTGATGGGCAATTTGATCAACAGCAGCATTTCTCTGCCATTGTTTGGATGGGAAAATTCCAAGAGAGAAGATAATTTATTGAAAAGAATGCAAATACTATCATTCACCAGAGAATGTTTATCTTTTGGAGAAAATCTATTTTAGCTTGATCATTTTTAGATCCTTCCCAAGCTCCCCAAATTCTTTTACATATGAAAAAATGCTCCTCTGCCTCATTAATAATAACGGGATGCTATTGCAGAATATTCTCTAATAATGATCATTAACTCCTCTGTGGTTTTTATTACTCCAATATTCATGGGAGATTGGAATTAGCAGGGTTTTCAATTTTTAAATAAGCCAAACAAATTTGGGGGAAATTTTTTTTAATCTAAGCAAGCATATTCAACATTGCAAGGGCAGAGGGGACGGGCAGGAGGGGAGGTGGCAGCAGAGCCAGGCGGGTGGCTTTGTCAGGCTTGCCTTTGTGCCTGCAACACGCTCCTGGCACCGGCTCCAGCAGGCCCGGCTGGCTTCCTTGTGCCATACCTACCTGGGGGACGGCGAGGTGGCACAACCCTGGACGTCTCACAAAGGGGGCACTGCCCCGCTCCTCCCCAGCAGCCTGCCTCCTCTGTGCCCTGAAATATTTTTCTTTCTCCACAGAGCCCCCTCCTCCTGTGGAAGAATGCAGCCTGCTCCGCCCCTCCCGCGCTCAGCTATCTGCTTGGCACAGGCCACTCTCAGCTGGGACTTCGCTAAGGATCTCGCTTTCCTGGGCAAACACAGCTTCACCTGCCCTCCAAATCCCTCTCTCCTCCTCCTTCCCCAGCCCTCCCAGCTGAGCTATGTTAATCAGGTGGGGGACACAAGGTAACATTGAAGTAATTCAGCCAATTAGGCCCTGAATTGTTTGCATCCAACAGCATTTTGTATTTCTGCAAATGTGTGAAATGCAAAATGTGCCCTCCAGCAAAAAACGACAGCAGCCATGTACTGGCGGCATGTCAACAGATCCTGGGAGCGGAGCGGCCCTGACGGCTAATAGCAACGCATGCATATGCTTGGGAAGGCCAGCCTTCTTTATGTGCGCGCCTCTCTGCGAGGGAGGCAGAGCTGGGGGTCTTGGTGGCAGATGGGCAAGGGTAACAGGGATTGGCTAATCCCAGATCTGCATTCTCTTCTTCACGTAGCAACTGGGGAAAGATGGGGCCAGCTGTCAAATGGAAGACTTTCACGGTCCCCTGCACACAACAGCTGCACAGGCCCTGCCTGCTTGGTTCTAAATTATTAAACATCTTTTCAGTTTGTTCCAGCTGCAGGCATCAGTGTGTTTATGCAGCCTTTGTGCATTTTACATATGATTCCTTCTCCCCTCCTCTCATCAAAATGCTGTTTGTAAAAGTCATTATCCCATCTGTGCCCCAGTTTGGCCAAACAGCCTAAGACAAATCCGATGCCATTCTCCTTCCAGGACAATTTGGGAGTTGAAGATGATTGCTGTGACTTGAGACTTCAGGGGTTTGCCGCATTCTCTCTGCCACCTGTAAGAGGTGGTGTCATTTCGGCAGCTTCAGGGGACCGAGGCATAATGGGGATCTCTGCAAGTAAGATTTCATTGTTGCGCATTTATGGCTTTAGAGAAAACACACACGCAGAGAAAACCAAACACGGCTTCTGCATCTGCAGAGCTTCTCCAGCGCATTGTCATGGAGGAAGGGTGGCGGGCGAGTCTTCTTTCAGTCATGGCTCACTGGCAGCTCCTGTCCCCGAAGAGCTCAACCATAGTCATACTGTTATTTGCCATTGACACGAATATTCACGAACAGGTATCACATGCGCTGCTCAAAGGGCTACTTTGGCAAGGAAGTCCCTGTCGCCGATCTCCTGGATGGACCCAAGCTGTCTGGGAAGCAGTAATGTCATAAACACGCCCCTGGCAGGTCGGAGCCTGACCTGATATGTTAATTATATTCCCGAACCCAAAAGTGATTTGCTGGACGTGGTTGCTTCCTGCAGGATATTGCGGTGGCAGCCAGATTCCAGCACAAAACGAACGTCACCAGCAACAGTTGCTCTGTCTGTAGCCAACGTTAACTCTCTCATCCAGCGCTCTCGGGATAGAGGTGGGAAGCTTGGGGCAGACCTGCTCGCTCTGTCCTCCCCGTCCCGAGCTGTCCAGGAGCCCAGAACTACCGACACCAGCGTGCAGGCCTCCTAGCCCCTGGCCGAGGGCCACTGCTCCTTCTCTGGCCGGGTCTGTGTCCTTCCTGGCCCTTAACACTCCCGCCATGTGGCTCCCTGGCACTGCTAGGTTGCCACTGGTTTATTTTTAATGTAACGGCACATGCTTCAAATGGGTTTTGTGATGGCATCTGAATAGTGTATCTCCCAGGGAGTCTCTATCAGTGATCGCCCAGAGCCCTTCCTCCCCTGCTAGATCGGGTACCATTAGACAAGGGCCAAGTGTGGCTCTTCTCCCGGGCCAATAGGTGGCTTTCCCAGGGCCTCAGAATTGCTGTCAGACACACCTCCAAACTGGGGATCGGAGAGAGACCAGCCAGGCCCTGGAACCCTCCCAAACCCAGGCAACGCTTGCTTAAAAGGTGCCAGGAATGCTAGAGAAAGACCAGATTGAAGGCCTTGTCGGCTCAGGGCCTGGAGGCAGAGTGGTGGGGGCAAGGCCGACCACCAGCAAGGCGAGTGCTGCAGGCTACGTGATTCCGGCGAGCAGCCGAGCCAGAAGAATGTGGGATTGCTGAGAGTCCCTTGCAATGCCATCCCTCTCTGTCTCCAGAAAACAAGCAAACGGCCATGGCCAATCAGACATGACAGTGTTCAGAGTCCCCCGGCAAAAGTCACTCTTTCCCTAGAAGAGAAGAAATGCTTCATCAGGACACAAACTTCTCAAGTTCTCGGTTTTGTTTTTCTTATCCCGAAAGGCAGGGCTGCCCCTTTGGCCATTTTGAGGGACAGGGCTCTGCTTTCTAAGCTGTACCATGCAACCTTCACCAGTGGCTGTAAAATATCACTTAATGGGAATGAGTTTGCTCAGAAATGTCTTAATGAAGTACTAAGCATTTATCGAACTTCACTTACTTTAACTGCAGCCAGTAAAAGTCTCCAAGGACAATGAGGAAACCAAAATTTCCAGGGAATGTAAATTCCAGCTTCAGCTAATTTTGAGGACAATGATTTCTCTCCTTTATGAGGTGCATAATGAGGTAGCCCACAGCCTCAGCAGAGCAGGCTCTGAGCAGGCAGCGGCAGGGTGAGAGGCGGAGAGCAGGGTGCTCCATCCCCAGGGCTGGGGAGCGCAGGAAGAGCCGGCTTCACATCAGACAAATGACTCTTTTGTTTCACTTCATTTTTAATTAGCCTCCTTTTTAATGACCTAAGTTAATAAGTGTCAAAAGGTGCAAAACACAGCTTGGTTTTATTTTTAAAGTAGGAATTTGCCTTTAATCTTGAAAGCAAAGCCCTGCCCTGGGTGAGTCTCGCCTGCAGAGGAGACAGTGGCTCCGGCTGCTCTGCCACCTCTGGCACCCCACTTGCCAGGCACAGCAGGCCCCGAGGAGCCACTGGGATGGACCCAGGGTCCCACCTCTTCCAGAAGCCACGCAGCATCCCAGCACAGTCTCAGACAAGCTTCCACTGGCCAAACCTCATGGGAGCTCACTCTGCACTCCTCCTACTGCTATAGAGAGCATCCCTTGAAGCTGCCTGCCTTGGAATGGACAGCAGGTAAGGGCCAAGTGCGTGGCAGGCTGCTTCGCCCCTGGGACTGGGGAAGATGACACAATCCACAGGTCACCAGGTGATGGGCAGGGTCCCACCCACAGGGCCGACATTCCAGGTCCAGGCAGGTTTTCTTCCCTTTGCCATTACCATCACTGCGGGGCTATCATCTTCCTCTGCTTCCTCTTCTTCCATCATCTTCCTCTGCTTCCTCTGCCAGCCTCAGCACACGGGAGGAACCCAGAAGCACACAGAGTGAGGGAAGGGAAGGCAGAGGTTCTTCAGGCTCGAAGACGTTTCCTAGGATGCGCTACCGGAGGAAACTGAGGAGCGCGTGTGTGCCCACCTCTATGTGTGCCCAACTCTGTGTGTTCCCACCTCTGAGTGTGGCCACCTCTGTGTGTGCATGCACAGGTGTGTCCGGCTGTGGTCTCTGGTGGGCTTCTAAAGACACGTGCTACTTTGCATACTCTTAAACCCCACTCCACCGGGCTTCTGTGGCAAAAAGCTACAGAGGGGATGAGAAACCTCTCCTGTGAGTGACAGAGCCAGGATTTGCTTTGTAGTTTCCTGGACATAGATGACACAGGTGTCTGGGAGACAGGAGCTATTTCAGGCTGCCCAGAGCATCTCAGCCCAGATGTCTCACTGTGGAGGGCAGAAGTATTACTTTTGTGGCATTCTGTGGCGTAGATAAACATTCCCACAAGGTCTGGCTCCAACTGCAGCGCGCATATTTGTTTAGGATCAAATAGGGTGAATGAACAGGAGGTGGAGTGCAGATTCAGGGGTGTGCACTGCCAAACCCTTTGACTGAAAGCTTAGCTCCCGTAACAAGCCCATATCCAGCACTGTGTCCCTTCCCAAGATCATCCAAACACTCCTGGTGGACAGAAGTCTCCACTGGCCGTCATCCATCCCTCAGAGAGGTTCATGTGGAAACCTCCCACTCACCAAGGCACCTGTCTGCGGAGCCCAGACAGAGTGGGTGAGCTGGCTCTGGGGACTGTTTCCAAAAACAGAGCCGAGAAGCAAGGTTCTTCCTCACAAGACTCTCATAGAAACTCCCACATTTTAGGATGTGCTGGACTCCATTCAATTTATACTTAAAAAGTCAAAATGGGCAGAAGTTTTGAATGGCCCATAGGAAACCATCGTCATGGGTGTCCGGGTAGATACATTATCATACATTTCTAAATATATTTACATGAAGAAAACCAGGTTTGTGGCTTAGGTTTGTTGGTGCAAGTAATTTCCATAAAAATTAATATTCCTAACTTTACTGGAACTAAATAATTAAGGAAAAAAGTATATTACAATAATAAAATTATCAACAGACTTTTGACAAGCAGTCATGTGCTTGTAAATGAAATTTATTTAGGTGCCACTCAAAACATTGTAATTAAGAGGTACAGAATGCATTACCAGATGGCTCCTGTTTAGTGGCCATTTCCTTTAGAGAACAGGAGATGAGAAAGAGCACTAACTGGCACCTAAAATACTCATCACCCCAAGCCCTTAAAACAGTCCCCTGCTCATGATGTTTCTGTTTATAGCATATCTAGAATGTGAAAACTGGTTGCTAACATGTGTATAAGATAAATGGAGGCAACCACCAGTTAAAAATAAAAAATGGGGAGCAATTGTGAGACTATGAGGGTTTTAGAGCTAGGACGTAGGAAATGAATTAGTAAAATGAATTCTTGTTTAGTAGTTGCTAAATTCTTTCAGTACACCATGGTGTCACTGGGCAGTTCAATTTAGCAACTCAGAGAGCAGGTGGCTAGTCAAGGCACTCTGTCAATCTCGGTGCCTTCCTCCTAGGGACAACTACTGCCTTATTTTCCCGGGATTACTCTTCCAAAGGTGGTTATGTGGTCTGTGGGGTAAACCCTCAGAGGCATAAGATATTGGAGCCGGAAGTATCCAAACTCTTCATTGTACAGATAATGTCTCCAAGGCTCAGAGATGTTGAGTTAACCAAGATCACACGGGTTGGGTGGTATCTGAGTCTGCCCCAGCTTCCCAGCAAAGCACCACAGCCTGGGTGGCTTAAGCAACAGAATGTGCCTCTGTAGAGTCCTAGAGGCTAGAATGCCAAGAGCAAGGAAATGGCAGTGTGGTTTCTTCCTCTCTCTTTGGCTTGTAGATGCCATCTTGTCCCGTGTCTTGACCTGGGCTCTCCTCTGTGCATGTCCTAATCCCTCTTCCTATAAGGACAACAGTCAGACTGGGTTAGTGTCCACCCTAATGACCTCCTTCAACCTCCATTACCTCTTTCAAGGCCCCATCTCCAGTACAGACAGTCCTCAGCCTACAGTGGCTTCACTTTATGATGGTACAGAAGCAATATGCGTTCAGTAGAAACTATACTTCCGGTTTTGAATTTTGATCCTTTTCTGGGCTAAGGATATGCAATGAGATACTCTATCTCGATGCTGGGCAGCACCAGTGAGTCTCAGCTCTGGGGCAGCCATGCCATCAGGAGCAGACAAAACTCTACAGTGGACTGTGCTACCAGATGACTTGGCTCAACTGTAGCTGATGTGTGTGTTCTGATCACGTTGAAGGTGGGCCAAGCTGTGATGCTCCATGGGTTAGGTGGATTCAATACATTTTCACTTATGATGTGTTTATTGGGTTATAACTTTCTTAAGTTGAGGTGCATCTGTGCAGTCACATTCTGAGGTATTGAAGGTTTGAGCTTTAATGTATAAAGTTCAGCCCCTAATAGATGATAATATCCGGCTCTCTGGGGCCACCTGATCTTTTGCTTTGTCTCCTATATCCTATTATTTAAGGATGTCCAGATGGCCCCCACCCTGAAAGAGCTGTGTCAAACATGAGTTGTTCTTCCCTTGCCAGGTCTTTGTAAACACCCGTGTCTTGCAGGACAGAGCCTAAGAAGCCACTCATGACTGAATGAAGCCTTTCCGTACGCTGTGGTGGATGGGGCAGGATTTGGAGGCAGTGATCCAGAGGGAGTTTAGGGCTGCTGTGGGAGGGCATCAGCCTTACTGTCTGAGCAGCTGGAGGGCAGCCTAACTCCTGGAACAGCAAGTGTGAGGGCCAGTGGTTGGGAGAACAGCTCCCCTGGCAAGGTGGGAGGTGGCATCATATACAGGGGAAGCTGACCTTTCCTACTCACAACCACACTGCTCCAGAGCTCTTGTCCAGACTCAGCCTGGTTGGCTGTTAACTGGGAGTGATCATTCATGCATCTTCACTATCACTAAGAATAATCATCTAAAGCTAACATTTATTGAGTGCTTACTACCTGCTAAGTGTTATTCTAAGTCTTCATCTGTAGTAACTAATTTCATACTCACAATAACCTAGTAGGATAGGTAGGATTATTATTCCCATTTGACAGATGAAGAAATGGTGGCACAGAGAGATGAAGTGACTTGACCAGATACATGCAGCTTGTAAGCAGCAGTTCAGGAGTTTGAAACTAGATGACCAGGTTTCAAGACACCATGCTTGCCACATTTCTGCAGCAGTAAAGATAGGAGGTTAATATATTTTCAGCCACATGCCCTTAAAGATAGATTTATCTTGGCATCAAATGTCTTTGATAATGCTAATGATATGCTTGCAAAGCAGATTTGTGAAGACCTTGAAGCAGCTTGCAGAGCAGAAAACAACCTAACATTTGAGTCAACAGCAGCAATGCATGCACCTGATTGGCATTTTTAAAACTCACTACATTCTGTCTTCCTCTCTTCCCTCCCTCTTTCTTTCCTTTTCTCTTTCCTTCCTTCTTCTCTTCCTCCTCCCTCCTTCTCCTCCTTCCCTCCCTCCCTTCCTCCCTCCCACTTTTCTCTCCTAGTTGTAAGGCAGCCAGCACCAGCTAGGGCCAATCTAGGAGAAAGTCAAAGTGGGGCAGCAGCCTTGCAAGGTCACAAAATTAACTGCAAAAGAATTGATGAAATAAGAAAATATACTAAGGATAATGGGAACTGGGTTTTTAAAAAGAAAGAGACAATTATAAAAAGGAGGAAGTTAGAGTAAACCTTGAGGCTGGTTAAAACTGGAGGTACTTGATCTCATAGAAATAGCCATAAATACAATAACTGTGTGCTCGTGTGCACACATTCATGATTTCTAGTTCCGTTCACTGAGAGGGCTAACAGCAACAACACTCCAGGAGCATCGAGCACACCTAGAACCAGATCTTGGTTTCTAAACACCATCATCTGCTAATAGGAACCTGGCCTTCTTGGAAAAATGGAGGATTGTGTTGAAAAAATAACAGGTTATTTCTGGAACATCTATTAGTTCCAGAACATAAAAAACATGCAGAATGAAGAAACATGTCTAAAGGTCAAAGGGTAACTTTAAGTGCTCTTAAGGGCTAAATTTGAGACAATTTGAGCAGCAAAATAAATAATTGTAATGGATTACAACCTATGGAGTAAAATAGATACATAAGATTATAACTTATGGAATAAAATAAGGACACACTTACATAAATAAATAGCTAAGAAGAAAATAAACTACTCCTTACAGTTGAATACCAACTGATAACTACAGAAGAAATTATGGAAGTAGAAAATCATCATTTGGAAAGCATCATAGTAATAATTCATATAGGCAAAGGACATCAATGGATGCCAAAGCTAGTGGGTAAAAAAGAGTTAAGGAATCCTGTCCTATATTGTGCCACAATGTCTCCTCTCACTGTGTTCCTCCATTAGAAAGCAAGAGAGGGTAACTTTAGAGAGGAGGAACAGAGCAGGCACAACCTCAGTCAAGTCACCCAAGGGACCGCCATCAGAAAAGGCACAAATTAATATCACACACTACAGTGACAAGAGCATAGCACCACTCCTGCGATATTCTGGCACAAATATAAAATGTGGCTCTGTGAAACACAGATTAAACACACATTGAAGAATACAGAATGACTGGCCTGTAATCTTTGGAACCATCAAGGTCACGGAGGACAAAGACCAAGACCCTGTTCAAGATTGATGGAGCCTAGGCAGGCATGAAACTTGACCCTTTGGCACCAAAGATTTCAGTGAAGGAAAAACCTAAATGGGGTCATTGGAAGGAGATTATGGGGCATTCTTTGGGCTATTCTTGTAAACTTGAAATTATTTTTAACTAAAAAGTTTGAAAAATTAAATCCTGCAAAATGCAGTTCTCTGCATCTAGATCAGAGGTCCCTGGCCCCTGGGTACCAGTCAGCCTGTTAGGAACCAGCACAGCAGGAGATGAGCAGCAGGTGAACCAGCAAAGCTTCCTCTGTGTTTGCAGATGCTCTTTATTGCTCACCTCAGCTCCTGAGCTCTGCCTCCTATTGGATCAGCAGCAGCATTCAGTTCTGATATGTGCATGAGCCCTATTGTGAACTGTTCGTGTGAGGGATCTAGGCTGCACACTCCTTATGAGAATCTAATGCCTGATGATCTGTCACTGTCTCCCATCACCCCAGATGGGACTGTCTAGTTGCACTAAAACAAGCTCAGGACCCCCACTGATTCTACATTATGGTTATTGTATAATTATTTCATTATATACTATGATGTAATAATGATAGAAATAAAGTGCACAATAGATGCCATGTGCTTGAGTCATCCTGGAACCATCCCTGCCCTCTGCCATCTGGGGAAAAGTTGTCTTCCACTAAACTGGCCCCTGGTCCTAAAAAGGCTGGGAACCACTGATGTAGATGATGAAAATAAGCCATTAGCTAACCTCTCAAGAAGGCGTGGCAATAAGAAAGAAACATGCCTCGTCACAAGGACCCAGGGATTTAGAGAAAATAAACTTTTCAGATACAAAAGGAAATGACGTCATATTCTTTCCTACAAGGCAAACAGGAATACATATATCCTTTTTCCAAAGCATTTTGGCTGTATGTATCTTTAGACTTGGATGATTTTATTTTCCTTTTGACCCTACAGTTTCATTTCTGGGACACTGCCCTATGGAAATTCAGAAAATGATTTCTGTTCAAATAGATTCATTGCAAAGTTATTAATAAAAGCAAAGTTTGAAATCAGTCTATCTATTCAACGTAGGAGAACAGATTCATAAACTTGGTTTATCTACCCAGTGGAATGATGCGTAGCCACTAAAAACAACGTTTTTAAAGAGTTTATGATGTGACAAAATTCTAATTTATTTAAAAAGAAAAGAAACGTCATCTTTGATTAACATGATTAAATGCATACTGTATATAAAGATGTGTCTTCTTTTTTAAAAAATATAATCTTTACAAATTAGTAAAAATGTAACAAGGAGCTCACCTGTGAGTAAAAATATTAGTACTTTTTTCTCTTCTGCCTATTTGTAATACTTAAAACATTGCTAACATATGTGTTTTACCTTTATAATGGGAAAACAAGATAAATTTTATTTTTTGTAAAAAAAAAATGAGCTGTTAAATTGTTTAAATGCTGTGAGGTACAGAAAGCAAAAAGTCAAACTGAGGCTTCAGAGAGGGATGGCAGCCCTCTCTGCCCCACTCCAGAGAAACCCATACATTCCCAGACCGATTCCCATCCACAGTGCCCTGGGAGGCCCCTGCAGTGAACACAGTTCCTGTCCCAAGATTGTATGATTCAAATATGCATATTTGTGAATCATCTATCTCTTTAGTAATGTGTAAAGCAAGAGTTCAGAGCAAAAAGTAGAGTTCACCTTACCTGCCATAAAATCCAAACTCTTGGGTTAGGCCTAAGAACACGTAGGGAGGCAGGGAGCAAGGGTGAGGTAGATGAGAGAACGCTGCACTTCCCAGAGCCGTGGGGTCATGTGGATGGAGGGCTGTCGGTTCCACAAAGAAGGCAGCTTAGACTGAAGAGAGGACAAAGAAACATCCTTACCCTTACTTGAGGTCTCTAGCAGTCTGGCCCTGCCCAAAAGTCTTAACAAAAACTTGCAAAACTTCCACATTCCTGGCACATGAAATGAAATTAAAGCAATTATTGGGGGTGATTAATCTGACCGTCACTCTCAGAATAGGTGGTAGGGATGTAGGCCTGGGGGCGTTGGTGGACACCGATGGAGAAGAAACCCAGAGGCTGCAGAAGTGGAGGAACCAGAACCAGCAGAGGACAGGCAGAGGAAAGCAGTGAGAGAGCCTCCGGGAACCAGGACCCTTGGCACAGGAAGAGCCAGGCAGGCCAGAGAAAAAGATCCTGGGACAGGAGAACTGAGAAGGACAGCACCCCAAAATCCAGGAGGAACTGAACTCTAAGAACTCTGGAGCAACATCAAACCTGAGAGACGATAAGGGACTCATGGATTGGACATTTTTCTAAGATATTGAGTCTTCTTTAGGGAAATCAATTCAGATGTCAAATTGCAGGGTTTATTTTAGCGTAGGTTAACAAAATTATGTGATGGGGATGTAAGCCTTTTCTACTGCAATAAGGAAACAAACAGCTCTTAATCAAATATTGGGCTGGGCGCGGAGGCTCACACCTGTAATCCCAGCACTTTGGGAGGCCGAGGTGGGCAGATCACAAGGTCAAGAGATCGAGACCATCCTGGCCAAAATGGTGAAACCCTGTCTCTACTAAAAAAAATACAAAAATTAGCTGGGCGTGGTGGTGCGTGCCTGTAGTCCCAGCTACTTGGGAGGCTGAGGCAGGAGAATTGCTTGAACCCAGGAGGCAGAGATTGCAGTGAGCTGAGATTGCGCCATTGCACTCCATCCTGGCTCTTGGCAACACAGCAAGACTCTGTCTCAAAAAAAATAATCAAACATTGTACTTTTTTCTCACTGTTAAAACTGGATTCTTATATTACGATCATCTGATTTGTTACAGGGTAAAACATTGGTCATGTCTATGAAATGTTCTAGTAGAAACAGGTAACTGAAAATAAAGAACTGGAAACTGCTAATCATGCTGAGCAGTCGGCACTGAAACTACATGGGACTTTCATGGTAAGCATTCAGCACACCAACAGCGACTTTTTTGGCAGATAAGTCCTGTCATCAAGCGTAGCAACCACTGGTACACAGGAAACAAGGCCAGTACAATGTGCGGTGTTTATAGCTGAAACTACTTCCCATATCTGACTGTCAACTACGATGTCTGTCCTTAAAGAAAAAGCAGTGATTTGGGGATCCGGGATGGGAGGATAATGGTGAGGCTTTTGAAGCCATTTTTGTGGGAAAAATCTACGCTGATTGGACTACATGGTGCTTTAGTGATTCCAGAGATCGGAAGGATGTGGTCTTATGGCCTGTCGAGGCAGCTTTTGAAAAACGTTCACGCTCCTTTAAGGTTAATTTATAAATAAGTTATCTCTCCACTCGGTAAGCTTTAAGTGCCAGAAATTCATTTCTTTTCACACATTTACAAAATGACTCTTAGCGTTTGCTGCTAGCATATTCTAAAGCCTTAAGTGACACAGGTGCTTATGTCAAAACATGATCGCAGGCCGGGTGCAGTGGCTCACACGTGTAATACCAGCACTTTGGGAAGCCAAGGCAGGCGGATCACGAGGTCAGGAGTTCAAGACCAGCCTGGCCAACATAGTGAAACCCCATCTCTACTAAAAATACAAAAAATTAGCTGGGCGTGGTGGTGGCCACCTATAATCCCAGCTACTTGAGAGGCTGAGGTAGGAGAATTACTTGAACCCAGGAGGTGAAGTTGCAGTGAGCGGAGATGGTACCCCCGCACTCCAGCCAGGGCAACAGTGGGAGACCCCGCCTCAAAAAACCAAACCAAAACAACAACAAAAAAAAACCTTATCCCAGAACTGGCAAATTCACTTCATGATCCACTTCCTGACCCTGTGCCCTTAGCTCTGATGTTCTTGTTGAGTCTGTGGTAAGTCCCTGCCTTTATGCTCATAGAATGTCTTCCCTGGGCACCCCTGTGTCCCGTATTACAGGTAGCAGTGCAGCCGCGATCCCTCAGCATCCACAGCCCAGCCCATGTTTACCCCTAGGCCCATCAAGACCAGTGGCATCTCAGCCCCTTTGCCAGCCCTTCCACTGTGCATGTCTGAAGTTTGGCACATTTTTAGAACCACTTCCCTGTCCCTGTTTAAGTTTCAGCAAATTCTAATTTGTTGTCCTCATTCCATCAAATTATATCCAGCACAAGCGTGTCAGCAGGATGTCATAACTTTCTTCTCTCCACATTCAATATAATTTACTCACAGCTTCATTTGAGACCAATTATTCACATATTAATTTTTCGCCACAAAGAATGCAGCGGTACCAGGCAGCCTGGGGGCCTCCCGCGGCAAGTCTTTGCAAATGGTGTCCTGGCTCACACACCCAGGGTGACCACAGGCTGGGGCCTGCCTTTCTGAAGACACTGTCTGTGTTGCGGGGGGCCTGGTGAGGGAGGGAGCATCCTGACGGGTGCATGTGTGTGAAGCTGTAGCAGCCGCAGGAAAGTAGAGATCCCATGGGCGGAGTAAGAACCCAAGTGCACCAAATGATCTGATGGGCAGAAGGTCACTCCCTGAAATTGACTCAGTCTACCACATTACCAAGGGTCCTACATATTTCAAGCACCACCATCCCCAACGCTTTTAATGACAGTCATTCTGTAATTGTCCATCCACAATCCTATCTGTCGACACTCCCTCCCAATCGGCACCTCCAGCTTGTATTAATTAAACAGCCCAGCCCATGCGGCTTCATCTTGGTAAACAAGCAAAGAAAGATTTTTCCAGAATCTACAGTGTGAACTCCTTTCTGGAGATGGCATATGAGCTGCAGGCTCCTGTTCATTCACCCGCCTTTCACTTTAAAGCCAGCCACCAACACCGCCACAAACACAATGATGAGAGAGGTCATAGAGCAGCGGTTGTGTATGAAAGATGTGAAAATTTACTGCAAATGAGACAAGAGCAGTAAATTCATTTTTATTCAAATTACTGTCATCATACATTACCATGTCTCCTGTAAACATTGTGCTTCAGACAGGGTGACAGCATATTATTATTGGTGAGATTATACCATTATTAAGCTATTAACATGTCACCCCTGCTTGAAACACTGACTCAGCTTGGTTCTGAGGAAGAGGACAAGGGAGGAGACATGCAGAGGTGACAGAAAGGTTAGTTTTAAGACGGCAGGCGGGTGGAGAATGACAGCGGCACTTAGGGACCTGCATCACGAGGGGCCTGTGTATTTTTATTTGGGAACCTTCATCACTATATCCTTGCACCAAAGACTGTGCTCGGCCTTCTACACAGAACACTTTGCTCAAACATGACTAAGTAGTAAACATGCTTTCTTCAAAACCAAAAGCAAAAGATGGCTGAAAGAGGTCCATCCTGGCCGGGCTCAGTAGCTCAAGCCTGTAATCTCAGCACTTTGGGAGGCCGAGGTGGGTAGATCACGAGGTCAAGAGATTGAT
>CM052660.1:4539568-4593135 GCA_028533165.1 Leontopithecus rosalia
GGTCAACATGGTGAAACCCCGTCTCTACTAAAAATACAAAAAATTAGCTGGGCATGGTGGCGCGTGCCTGTAATCCCAGCTACTCGGGAGGCTGAGGCAGGAGAATTGCCTGAACCCAGGAGGCGGAGGTTGCGGTGAGCCGAGATCGCGCCATTGCACTCCAGCCTGGGTAACAAGAGCGAAACTCCGTCTCAAAAAATAAAGAGGTCCATCCTTCCTTTAGGCCACCCTGTGACTGAGGAGGGTGCCTTCTCCAGGGCGCTCCCTCCCTGTGAGTGTCCAATGGTGTGTAAACAGACGGAGGCACCCGCTGCTGAGCTCCAACCAGGACAGTGGTCTTCGAGTTCTGGACTCCAGGTCTCAGGGGTTGAGAAGAAAGAACGCGTGAGACTCTGCAGGCTTCAGGGACCTGGTGTGGTGTTGCTGCCCGCCGTTACTGAGACCTTCAGATCACAGTGGATCCAGACACCCCTTTGTACCTGCAGTAAGTGCTTGCCACAAGCCGCCTGGCCAGAACCGGTGAATTGCATTCTCAAAAACTGTTTTACTTGTGGGACTTTTTCTGTGTCCACTGCAGCTATTTCAGTGTCAGCGGACTCCAGGCAATCCCACCTGATCACCCGCAGTCACTCTGGCCGGATGCCTTTCCTTGTGGTTCCAGGATGTCACCATTTTCTCCAGCTGAGGGTCTGCCTACACTAAGGATGAGGACGGGAAGAAGCCCCCGGCAGCCTCACTGTGGGTCAGGGCAATCCCTCCTGACTGAAGACAGCGCCCTTCCCATGGCTCAGCTGGCTTGTTCCTGGGTCTTGAGCTCAACCATTGCTCCACCAGCCCTGCTCTGGGTGTTGGCTGTTTATCAAGTCTGAAGACATTTCTGTAAATTGAGTTTGTTTCGCTGTTTTGTAGGCTCCTTTGGACAAAAATGACATTTCTGAACTCAAGTACTGAGCACATGTTAAACAAGTGTTGTCATAAATGCGTCGGAAAGGAGTCTTGTGAAGTAGAAAATGCAGGGATACATCAGTGTGTTACTAATGATCACATTTTAGGCTTGATGAACCAAAATTAAAAATGACGGCACAGCTCAGAAGGTGTTCCAGCCTCAAAGGCTGTGTCTGTTGTGGAACGTGCTGCACGCCCCTGTGCTGGCTCAGGCTTCTTAAGCTGTTAGAAGTTCCTTTTTAATGATGGTATCTTAGGCAGTAAGAATGTAATTTTGATACCTTGATAGCTCTGGGTTGCACATATTTTGTTAAATTGTGCTTACACAATCAAGAAGCTGAGAAATTGGCAAACGTGAGCCATCCACAGGTGCTAAGCTTGATCTTTTAACACTTGTATAACAATTTTGTTCTCCCTAAATTTCTCTTAGCAGTCTGAATAGCATCCCTTACTCTTCCACTGATAATGGACATTACCCTCTCCTCTCCAACAACTTCTCACTCATTTTGGGAGGCCGAGGCGGGTGGATCACGAGGCCAAGAGATCGAGACCATCCTGGTCAACATGGTGAAACCCCGTCTCTACTAAAAATACAAAAATTAGCTGGGCATGGTGGCGCATGCCTGTAATCCCAGCTACTCAGGAGGCTGAGGCGGGAGAATTGCCTGAACCCAGGAGGCGGAGGTTGCCGTGAGCCAAGATCGCACCATTGCACTCCAGCCTGGGTAACAAGAGCGAAACTCCGTCTCAAAAAAGAAAAAAAAAAGAAAGTGGGTCTCGCCTCTCATGGCCAAGGCTCACCTGAGCTCAGGGTCCCACTCCCCCAAGTGGTCTTCTCTCCTGGGTGGTACAATCCTTTCAAATTAAACATGGTTCAGTCTGGGATTTCTAGATAGCAAGAGCAGGTGTTTGCATCAGCCAGACATATGACACCATCCCTGTTTTGTCAAAATGAACAACTTCACCCTTGGTCATGAATCGCCCCCACCTCTCCCAGGCACAAATCCTCAATGCCCCAAATTCCCTTCCTCAGGACCGGCCCTTGGCTTTCTCTGGCCTGGGTGGAGTTCTGTATAAGGGACTGGCCATGCCATTTTTCTTCCATGCTTATTTTGTGTCACAGTGATAATCATCATTTTGAAAAAGAGGTAGGAGACCGTCAGGACTTACTTCCCAGTGCCAACAGGATAAAGTAAAATATCCTCCAGGAACCAGCAGATGGCCTGGAAAGTGATCCCTGGCTACCCTCATTGCTCATTAGCATAAGACACACCCAAATCTTATGCATCATGACAGTTTACAGATGCCACGGCAACAACCCAGAAGCCAATGTCCCTTTCCATAGCAATAACCTAAAAGTTACTGCCCTTCTCCTAGAAAGTTCTAAATAAACTGCCCCGCAATTTACATTAACCCATCCCTTAACTTGCATGTAACTGAAAGGAGGTGTGACTGGGTATATAGTTGCCAATAGCAGAGAAGTGTGGTTCTGGGCACACCACCTGTAAGTTAGCTCTGCTCTGCAAGGAGCAGCTCCCATTTAATAAAAACTTGCTGTCTAACACCCCTGGTTTGCCCTTGAATCTCTTCCTGGGTGAAGCCAAGAACCCTCTCAGGCTACGCCCCTGTTCTAAAGTTCACCTGCCCTGCACCAAAAGGAGAAAGTTAAAAGAAATCACTAGATGTAATTAAGGGAGGGTCTGGCAAGATGTCATCCATCTTTTTGTAGAATAACATGCCAGAGAAAATTTTCCAAGGAGCTTCCAGTCCAGTGCCTGGCCCTCACACAGTGAGAATTTCTTTATTTTTTTTTTATTTGTTTTTGATGGAGTCTCACTCCCTGTCACCAGCCTGGAGTGCAATGGCACAATCTCAGCTCACTGCAACCTCTGCCTCCCAGGTTCAAGCAGTTCTCCTGCCTCCACTTCCTGAGTCGCTGGGACTACAGGTGCCCACCACCATGCCCAGCTAATTTTCATATTTTTAAGTAGAGATGGAGTTTCACCATGTTATCCAGGATGGTCTCAATCTCCTGACCTTATGATTCACCTGCCTCAGTCTCCCAAATTGCTGGGATTACAGGTATGACCCACCATGCCCAGCTGAAGTGAGAAAACTCTGGTTTGGGAGATATGATCAAGGTCAGAGAGAGGAAATGTGATAAATTTATTGTTCAGTGATTCACCATGTCCAAGTTTGCTTGGCTGGTTAATGGCAGAGAATAAACAAAACCAGGTCTGATGCAAGCTTCAAGCCCGCCCCCACCTTCAGAAGAACCAGCACAGCGCCTGTCTCAAGGCTTCACCGCCCCCCCCACCTTGAGAAGAACCAACACAGCACCTGTCTCAAGGCTTCACCCCCCCACCTTGAGAAGAACCAACACAGCAGTCTCAAGGCTTCACCACCCCCCACCTTGAGAAGAACCAGCACGGCACCTGTCTCAAGGCTTCACCGCCCCCCCACCTTGCGAAGAAGCAACACAGCACCTGTCTCAAGGCTTCACGGTCCCCCTCACCTTGAGAAGAACCAGCACAGCACCTGTCTCAAGGCTTCACCCCCCGACTCCACCTTGAGAAGAACCAACACAGCACCAGTCCCAAGCACAACCTCAAGCCAACACACTTTTTGTTTTCTGTTTTTTTAGGAAACCACTTTTATTGACCATAATTATGCTACAGAAAAAAATCTAATAATAATATATTTGTAGGCAAAGAACAAGTCAATAGTAACCAGGAGCATCACAGGGATCATTTCCATTTAAAAATATTTTCCATGGTTAGGGTGAGAACCATTTCAAAGTCTGTGTGTCTAGAGGAGGAAGCTTTGTCCCCTGGCCAAAACCTGCTCTAGCGCTCTTAACAGAAGGCTGAGGCCTACAAGAAGGCAGACGTAGCCCGTGTGCCCCAGAGCTCTGCTGAGCTCCGCCAGTGTGACCGCAAACATGCTGACGACCGCTCTGTCCACAGGGAAGCTTGTAGGTCGTTGTTTCAGGTGGACTGTTCAGTAAAGGAGGTGCGGGGTGAATAAAATGGGTGCCACGATGCAGCTGCTGCCTGTGGTCACACCAGCTGCATCTTTCCTGGGTAACATAACCATGCCAGTTCCGAATGGAGAGCCTCAAATCCACCAATTCTGCACCATTTCTGGCCTGGGTAGAAAGTCAGAGGGCCGGGTGGCTTTCCAGGGCTGGCCCTCACATTCCTGAGTGTGGAAGTCTGGGTGCAGCTCCAAAAGACACTATGCTTAACTTACTGGAAAGAAGATTTTGAAGAAGCTATGTCTCACCATAAACAAAGGGGGTCCTGTGAGTAAAATCCGTAACATTCCCGTTACGCTCCAGCAAAGCGTTCAGCACGGCAGTTACGAGGGCGAGTTCTGAAGTAAGCACCTGGGGTCAGCCACGTGGGTTTTGGGGCCAGGGATTTGACCTTCTTCTGCCTCAGTTTCCACTTCTGGAAGTGGGAGATAACACCAGCATCAGCTGCATGAAGTCAGGCCTAGATGTGAGCCTCAGACAACCACACACACCAGGTGACAACTGGCCCATCAAGAGCAATAATGAAGTCGCTGTACCGGGGCCTTTCAGTTACAAGGCCTTCAGCAAACACAGGCTTCTTGTGGTCAGCTTCCCAAGGCAAGCACCTCATTCATCAGATGCCACACCGAATGCCCATTTTCCAGTATAAGTGGATGTCCAGTGAAGCTGGCTGAATAGATGGTGTGTTAGTCCATTTTCATGCTGCTGATAAAGACATACCTGAGACTGGGCAATTTACAAAAGAAAGAGGTTTAATGGGCTCACAGTTCCACATGTCTGGGACGCTTCACAATCATGGCAGGAGGTGAAAGGCATGTCTCACATGGTGGCAGACGAGAAAAGAGCCTGTGCAGGGAAACTCCCCTTATAAAACTGTCACATCTTGTGAGAGTTGTTCCGTATCACAAGAACAGCATGGGAAAGACCTGCCCCCGTGATCCAATTACCTCTCACCAGGTCACTCCACAACACATGGCAATTCAAGATGAGATCTGAGTGGGGACACAGCCAAACCATATCAGATTGATACAGCCATGTCTCACCTACCCTCCTGGGACTCTGCCAGGCACAGCAAGTGCAAAGATGGAGTTTATCCTGGGAGAGAGGGTGAACCCTTGACACCTGGGCAGACACAAAGCCATCCTCAGCCCCAAAGACACCCCCAATGAACCAGGATACTCGTGTCAGCAAAAAGGGAATGCAGACCCCCATTCCTCATACATGAGTTCCATCAGCCTGAGTCACACAAGGAAGACACTTTCCATTTTTGACCAAGTGATGCATTGTCACTCTCTGCAGGAAGGAGGGAAGATAGGGTGCTGCCTGGAGCAGAGCAGACACTCCATCCTCATTTGCCTCTGAGTGCCCATAAGGATACAAAAGCCTTGGCCAACAGGGAGAAGGGAATGACCAGAATCTCAGGGCAAACCAGAGCCCCGAGCTTCAGTGCCCTTAATTTGAGGTAACTAAGGGCAATGTTGATCCTTCTGACCGTGCTCCTTCTACAAAGGGAGTGAGAGAAACCAAGTGAATTCCACCAGAGTTCCAGGGCCTTAGGGAGACTGGCTGTGTGGGGATAGGTCTTGGTCACGCCAGAAAGAAGTATCAGTGGGGGTTTAGGAGAGGGGACCTGCACTGCCTTTCCCAAGACACCCCTCCACCGTGAAACCTTCAACAAAAGTCTTAACATACTAGGACGGATAAGAGAAGAAAGGAAGAGGGAGAGGTGGCTACATTACAGTGAGGTAGGAGAAACAGGTTCTACTGCTCCATGGCACTGCAGGGTGACCTCAGTCCACATGGCATTGCATGTTTTCAAATAGCCACAGGAGAGGACTTCTGAATGTTCCCAACACAAACAAGTGATAAATGTTTGGGTGATGGATATGCTCATTACTCTATTTGATTATTACCCATTATATACATGTATTGAAAAATCACACTGTGCCCCTAAATATGTGCAATTATTATGTGTCAATTAAAAATAATAATGATAAAGTCAACATATGCAAGGGTCTGCTGTGTGGGGCACTTTGGGAAAGTGAAGGACTCTCTGGAGCCCAGAGCCATGGGCTGTGAGCGCAGTCAGAGACCAAGGCCAGCCCGGAAGCCCAGCATGATGGGCAGGAGTGGAGGCCCCACACGCTGCCAAAACACAGGGACACAAGCCCCCAGGACTCAGCCCAGAGGGTGGGGGCCTCCTGGCTCTATGAGGGATGGAGGCCTGAGCCATCTTTAATAAAAGAGTGGAACCCAGAGACTGCAGGTGTCAGAGAGAACTCGGAGTGCACGGATCCCTGTGGGGGATGGGCCCTCCCACTAGCAAACAAGAGCTGGGAGGGCAGGGATCATGCTTGTGATTCACGGCTGGATTCCCAGTACCTACCAAGCACCTGGCCCATAAAAGGTGCTCCATAAAAAACTGTTGACTAAATAAGTCACCAAGCATCTTTCTTTCCCACTAGGCTGTGAACCCTTTGAGGCCAGCGCCCATATTCTAATTCTGTATCTTCTGGGAGGAGAACATGCCCAGCTCATAACAATTGACTTAATAAATGATTACTGAATGAGTGAATGAGGGCAGCCCTGGAAAGATCAGAAAGACACATGCAGGTGTCACATGCCATCATGGGAGCATGCTGGTTTTCTAGGCTACCCTCTAGCTCCCTTCCTCCCAGGGCACTGGCTCAGGCCAGCCGCTCAGCTGTGGCCCGGTCCCCTTGCCCTGCCACCCGCCATTGTCAGTCCGGTCAGCCAGCACTCCCAGTAGAAAGCTCGTTTCCACTGCTGTCGCATTTTTCCCACTTTCTCCCCCGTGCACCGCCCCTGTACCTTGTGCCTCCACAAGGTCGCCGGCTATTTCAGTCGCCGGCTGTTTCAGTGCTTCCTCCTTCATTGTGAAAGTCGCCGGCTATTTCAGTGCTTCCTCCTTCATTGCGCTCACGACAAGCAAAGGTTCAAAAGGACTGAAATCACAGGCGAAGAGCCGGGCCTGGCTCTGTGAATGGCAGCAGCATTACTGTATCGCTGACAATACCATGAATCGTGACAAACCTGTTCCTTTCAAAATGGTGCGTGTAAAACTGCATTGAGTTAGATACGAAATGGAAGTGTCTTCAGATTCATGGAACCCTGATCTCTGTGGACAGTTAAAATACCCCAGGCAGCAGGATTTATACAGACCAAGACCAGCCCAGGACCCCTGGCAAGACAGATTCCAAACTGGTATCTAGGAGGTGGGGTGTAGCAGAAGGAAAAACATACTAAATCAGGAGTTAGCAAGTGACAGCGTGCAGGCCAAATCTGGCCCTCTAACTGTCTCTGTAAATAAAGTTTTATTGGCACACAGCCACGCCCAGTCATTTACATGTTATTTATGGCTGCTTTCATACCACAATGGCATAGTTGAGTGGTTGCAACAGAGACCATATGGCCCGCAAAGCTGAAGATATTTACCATCTGGTCCTTTTCAGAAAAAGTTTGCCGACCCTGGTGCTAAATGAATAAACTGAGAATTGTATTTATAGCGTGCTGCCAGTGCACAGGATGTGCACTCAGTCCTGTCATTCCTCGGCTGGACTCATCTTTTTAATAACTCCTATGGTAGGAGTTACTATTGTCCACATCTCACCCGTGAGGAAACTGAGGTTCTAGGGAAGAACATGACTGGCCTAGGTTCCAATGGCAAATGGGCAGGAGAGATGGGCTGGGACCCAGGCCAAGCGCAACTTCAGCTCTGTGCACGCTTTTGGTCCAGGTCAGTGTGGACACAGATCCTCCCTCCTGGAGCAGCTTCCATCATCTCAGTTGCATTTGCAGAGTGGAAACGCCTCTGCTATTTCCAGCCCTCCTCCACCAAGCCGGCCTTCAGAATTAAACGTGATTCCTCGGCACCACAGTCAAATCACTGCATGGTACCCTCTCAGGGTACCATCAGAAGAAAGCAAGGCTGAAAGGACGCTTCCTGATGCCCTGAACATCTAGGAGCTTCTGCTGATTTATGCATCATTCACTTAACACACGTTTGCTGAGTGCCTTGGTCCCTGCCCTGAACGAGCTCACAGTTAAGTGGGGAAGGCATTTGTCACATGTCTAATAGAAGAGTGTGCAGGGAGGGGAATCAGGAGGAGAGACGGGGTCTAAAAGGCTTCCCAAGGTAGTCAAGATGGCAGGGCACGAGCCGGCCTTGGGCTGGCCTTTCTCTCTGAAGGACAGGCATTTCTAGATGTGCAGTCTTCACACCATTGCAGATGCTGTCAGAAGCTCAGTGATCTTAATTAGCAAGGGAGATAACGGGAAGGGAGGGGACGCACCAGGGATAGAGGATCTTCTAGCCCCAGCACCCAGCATGCTCTGATTTTTCAAATCTGCATACAGCAAATAGGATGTGTCTGCCTAAAGAAATACGTTGAGTTCAAATAAGGTATTTCCTGCTTTGCCTACTAAAAGAAAATGCAGAAAATTTTTTTTTAATTAAACACTTGATTTCTACTCTGTATTGCAAACTCTTGTTAAGAAAATAATAATCTGGAACAGACTGTCATTCCAAAAAACAGAAATTCCAGACGATCTGTAAAAATTAAACTTCCGTAAGGAGTTACGTTGTTGAAACACCTAATGTAATTTAGCTTATATGCTATTCCCTCCCTCTCTCCTTCCCTCCCTCCGTTCCTCCCGCCTCCCTTCCTCCCTTTCTTCCTCCTTTCCTTCCATGAAGAAGTTGGCAGTCAGAAAGTCTGCATGCTCTGCACAGGAACACAGGCAGTCTACCAGCCTGAGAGAAGTGCTGGCCCCAGGTAAAAGAGGAACAAGGAATAAGAAAAGGGCACGTATGGTGACACAGACATTGAACGCGGGACTTCGTGTCACTAGGGACACCTTCCAAGTTATCCCAGGATGACTGTTTCTCAGATCTGCTCTCTCCCCTAGAACAGAGGCCAGACTGAATATGAAAGGGGAGCCAGAGAGGGAATTATGCTGCTTTCGTGAAGAATCTACCAAGTGTCCAAGCCATGCCTCAGTGGCCCTTATGCTGACCACAGAGAAGATGACCAACACAGCAGACACAGGCCTGGAAACCATGCCCATTCTCAAAACCTCCGCCAGAGACCCTGGACTGTGACCTGCAGCCAGCTCAGCAAGGCTGACGTGGAGCCACACGGGCCCTGCGCTGGCCCTGTCCTGGCCGCCTGCTGGTCCCTGCAGGGAAGTGAGAGGGAGAGCTCTGCCGGCCCCCCAAGCCTCTCCTCTGCCTGCCCTCCTGGCCTGGTGTCTGCAGTGAGGTCTGGAGAGGGGCTGGGAGAGGCCGCCTCTGAGTATAGGCTGTTGCAGAGGTCCTGCCTCCAGTTCTGTTGTGGGCGCATCCATCTACACCAAAGCCTGCCTGGGGGATGCCTGTCCTGGGGAGACTGACTGTGATTATTTTTTTCCCTCTTTAACCACAAAAAAAGTCTCTCTGTGGCAGACAGTGCGCTTCTCTGGCTCGCGGTGGCTGCTGAGCCCTGGGTGCACTGGGCAGAGCTAGGGGACCAGCCTTGGCCTAGCGCAGGTGTGGCCCAGGTGACCATCAGGGCTACAGAAGGGGAGCTGGGACATCAGTCTCCAAATGCACTGCCTGTAAGTGGGTGCATCTCAGAGCCAGACCCACGGCATCTACACTGGGTGGCCCGGTGCTTAGGTGTGGTGGTGCACATCGGCCAGCTCCACCCAGGTGGGTGACCGAATGCGGAGAGGGACCCTGAAGCCCTCAGGCTGACACATTGTCCCTGAGGACAGGCACTGGGCCAGGGAGTAGAAGGCGGCATGAGCCCGGGCCCAGGTCCCTTGAGGTGCTGAGCGGCTAGGTGGCCTCAGGCTGCCCGCACTGAGAAGTGGCGGCCTGCACCTGCTCCTCTGAGTTCTGTCAAGCCCATCAGGTGGCTTGGGCAGTGCCATCTAGGCCGCCTCAGACACAGTTCCAATCCTGTGCAGAGCTAACAGCCGCCCGCGTGAAGTCACCAGCACCACTGCGGCATCAGAATGCCACCCTCATTATGCCACCCGCATAACACCTGCCCCAGAATGCCACCCGCAGAGCCTCGTGTAGTTCAGACTTGCCCAGGAAATGGAACTTCCCACAAACGTTGGGATGAGGAAGGAGCCTCTCCCACTGCGGCCCGAGAGGGTTTCAGAGCGAGTGGGGCATCGGGTCCCCTGCAGGCCATGTGTCCTCAGTTCTCGCCTCCTGCCCTCCTTGTGCCCCTGTGTTCCCGGGCTCCTGGAACTTGTGAAAATGCTGAACAGCAACTCCACCAAATTCTCTCCAGCCCGTTATGAAGGTGGGATCTCAAGTGCTTGCCACTGATTAGGCAACATTATTTCTATTATCCTACCCAGCTTCACATGAGGAGTGGAGGCTCTCACCTTGATTGGAAACTCACAGACACCAGGAGAATCTGCTGATTGCTAGTGAGAAGCTGAGGTTTCGTTGACACCATCTGGGACCCTCTAGCTGTGGGCCGAGATGAGGAAGAGGCGCTCTGCTACATAACACACCATATTAAGCAGGCAGCGACTCTGTTATGGGCTCGGTATAACTTTTCATGTCTGCTGTATGCCAAGAGCTTAGCCCGAAACACCTTTTTCCAGAATATGAAACATAATATCTCCGTGCTCATTGCATTATTTAAAAAGGGGCAATGTGGTTCATAACTTTACATTTATTGCATACTTTTAAGCCACTTGACCCATATAAATATTGCTATAGAGTTGCCCTCAGTTATTAAATTCTTATTGCTTATAAAAGGGGCAACAGGAAGTATATCACCTACAGTCTAAGGTGTGGGGAGGGCTGTGGAGGACTGGGGGGCCAGGCAGGGGTGTGTCCGGGGTGTGTGGAGAGCAAATGGGCTTCGACTCTGCTCTCTGCTTTCAAGCGTGGGTTTTTATTTTTTTTAATTATATTTTATTTTTCTTCCTAGTTGTAGGCAGCAGTCTGTTTCACTCTAGCTCAAAGAAAATTATGTGTTGACATGGCAAGGGACGTTTTTGCCTTTCTACTAATTAAAATGGAACCCCACTCTTAAAAGAAATTGGTTGAAAAAATGTTTTTTATTTTTTTATTTCAGCAGCACAGCTGAGACCAGATAAAAACAGGGCATCAACATTTATCAGGGTTCAAAGCCGAGTCTCCTCACTGCGAAAGGGAAGCAAACTGTGCCTTCATTGCCCGTCTTGTATTCTTATCAGTGCTGCTTCCCTTGTTCTCCGGATCCTCCCAGGACACTCGGGGGCTCAGGCCATAGCAGGCACACCTGCCCCAGTCCGGAGGCGAGTACCGCTCACAGGTGCCTACGGAGCTTCTCTTCTGCTGTGCGCTTTTGGGAAATGACAGAATGATCATAAAGCACTTTAAGACACCTCAGAGCAGCTCTACAGAAGTTTCCAAAAAGCAAGTTCCCTCGAAAGCCAGTGTGTGGCCCGTTTGGTCTAGACCCTGTCTGGAGGACATGGCACAGTGAGAGTGCATTTGATCATCTCCGGCACACAGAGTAGAGGTGGAGAGACATGGGGTCCGAAGCTGTTTTTATCCATAATTTTTTTAATCCATAATAAGAATCCCTTCTGCCAAGATCTACAGTAGAACCCCCGGGGGAAAGGGGCAGAGGATGCTTTGCGCCCTAACGTCAGCCCCTCCCACACACAGGACAACACTGGCAACGCATTCACACGGGTGATTTTACTTCCCCTTGCTTAGGGCAGAGTCTTTAAACCTAGAGGTTACCGCTGTCAACATAGGACCTTTGTCCTCCTGTCACTGTTTTCCAAGATGAAGGGGAAGATTTCCCTTAGCCTACAGCATTTAGCGTGCAAACCCTCCGCCTCCACACTGTGAAACCACAGAAATCATGAAGCCAGCCTGCGACCTTCCAGTTCGGTGACAGGACAGGAATCCCTTGAGCAGTGGACGCCTCCTCTGATATTTGGAAAAGTGTCATGTTTTCTTTACAGAGAAAACTGTCAGGTTGTTGTTGGCATAAAATACAACACTTCCTGGATTGTGATTTCCTTGTTTGCTACAAAATGTCACCTGGGCACATGACATGTTTTTATTTTGCTCACAGCAACTCTCTACTTAAGATATTCAAATATTGCCTAGAGAAAGGCTGGCTCTACACTCTACACTTGGGTGGGTCCTTTTCGCAATCACAGACATTCCACTTCCTGGACAAGGAGCACGGTTTGCCGGCCAAGAGGGCTCCTCTGACAGTGCGGCTCGCTTGTTTTGACTGGATGAAAAACACTCTGTAAATACATGCTTACCCTGTTGATGTGCTCTTTAGAAAGTCCCTAGAACAAAGACATGCAATTACTGGCCACAGCTGGCCGTGCTGTTTTAAAAGAAGAAAGGATGTAATGTGATAGCGTTAAAAAGGCCACCACCAGCCACCCCTAGCATTGGCTGTGGTCCTTGAAAGGGGACATACTGCTCAGGTTTGCGGGTGACCTGTGTGTGCTGCCCGCGACACATCCGAGTATCCAGCCGCCGCACTGCGGTCAACCTGAAGCTCCATCCTAGATAACACTTATTTGTAAATTCCTCTTTTTTTTTGTTCCATTTCTGGGTACTCTTCTTGGAAGCACACTGCAGGATTTATACTTAATAAATAGTGAGTGATTTAAGTGACATCAGAAGAAAGCTTGAAGAAATATAGTATCCATGTTATTTTTTTCCTTTTGCTCCTTTGAAGACCTAAAATAGGAAAAATCTGTCCTCCTTTAAGTCTTCTTATGTCCTGACAGAAGTGCAGACAGCTAAATAACGTCTTTTTTTTCCGTTGTCAATTTGGCACATAAAATAAAAGCAAAATACAAGCAGCCTAAAGAAGGGATCTGCAAAATTCCATTGAGTACCTGAAAGTGGTGCTGATCAGTAGAATCCCCTGTGAGGAGACCCACCCAGCCCTGCTGTGGCTCTCCACCATGTGTTTAAAGGAGGAAGTAGGAATCCCATCCTCAGGATGACAAATGCAAGAAGAATCAAGCCCCAGTGACCCTCTGGGCGCCCTGGTACTTTTGCACTAGGGGTTGGAGTCAAGTGAAAAATAGAAATAAAACAATTGCACAACCATCAGGGAGTGTTTTCAGGTCATGGTGCAAAATACAATCTCATCTTGAACTGACAATGCCAGTCACTGAGCTCCTAGCGCGCAGATGGACGGATGGGGCCAGAACCAGACAGCAAACGACACTGGGACACAAAGGTGTTTTGCTTCCTTTTTAACAGTTTGGGTGATTTGGAAAATATGTCATGCAAACCGAAGAGCCTTAACTGCCATCCAGTACGCCCACGTCTGCTGGGAGTGCAGCTGGAAGACTGGTTCTGTGGTTAGGGCAGAATTTGAGACGTTCTCTCCTTTTCTTGAATTCTTTTTGCCAAATGCACTCTGAGAGTAAAAAATACAGAACCTGTTGTCATGGCTTCCCTAGGAATCAGAAATTAATTTCTTGCATGTATATGCATACGGTTGCAACTCTGGACATCTGCCCTTCAAGACCCTGCCTCTGGATTCTGATAACTAAACACCTCTGCCAGATTTCAGATGGAAATTAGTGAGCACACAGAACGCGGCCTCGGCGTGTCAGGACGTGCGTTAAGTTTCTAGTTTGTTGGTTGCTCTTTTTGTTTTGCGTTGCCTTTTCTCCACTGCTGCCCACATAAAGCTGCTTCACCTGCAACCGCACAGCCAGTCAGCCCACACGCTGGCTGCATCCCTACAAGGCAACACTCCAGAAATGGTACAGAGAATTGTACCTCTGACCTGCAGAGTGACTGCGGCAACACTGCATATTTCAATGTCATTACAACAGTGATAAGACAGCAGAGAGCACCGCTCAGCCCCGGGCCCAGTCAGAGGTAATTCTGGGCATTTGCTGGTGGCCTGCACAGTACTTGAAGGGGCGCTTTTTATTGTGATTGCCGGGGAGGTGCCGAGGATTACAGAATCCATTGCAGACACCTGACATGGCACAGGGCATTTGCCACTGGACACAGATACCGTTTCCAGAATGGATTCCATACTTAATCTCTTTTTTGAAAGTCAGAGGTGATTTGAATAGGAAAACTCAAAAGGAACTGTATGAATAGACTCCTCTCAAAAAATTGAGAAATTTTTCTGGAGGGAAAAAATATCCTCCCCTTCCCATTTCACTTGGAATTGAACTTTGGACAGTCTTGGGAGCCTTGCATAAAAAGGTTCATGATATGTGGACATTGTCAGTGATCCATAATGCTCACAGCAAAAAATACACCTGGCTCCGACACTTGCCGGGAAGATGTTCTTCAGAAGGACAACAGTGCACATTACCCAAAGTAGGTGTTTTCCCTCAAAACTATGAGCAACCTTCCCCTCCTGCATTACAGCCTCTGACAATTTCTAACGCGGAGCAAGGACAGATGCTTCCCAGCTCTGTGGATATTGCACTTAGCTGGCTGTTCTGCCCATGTAACTCCATACTTAAGGAAAAGATTGCAGGGAAAAATTAACATTTTTTTCCCTTGAACATTTAAGGCAATCCTTTCTAATGGTAGAACTTTATTTTCTTCCTCATAGTAATATATAGTACTGAAATTCCAAAGGTTTCTGGTGCATTTCAGCTGTCACCTCAAGTCAAAACCATACAGTTCAGCTATAAAAGAATATAATAAATTTAACCTGACCTAACGGGGGATTTTTAAGCAGCCAATTTTTTTTAATTGTGTATCTATGAGCTCCCTATTCCCACATATAAATTTTTTTTCTTGCCTGGTTCTTTCTTGACTTCAAACTTGTGTACATACATGAAATTATCTCCGCCTAAGTACTTTCAGAGACGGTGAAGTGGCATGCCACTATGGAAGAAAATGTCATTCTAGGGGAAACTTTGAAGGAGAGATTTTCACCTAGCCTCCTATTTCCTCAATTTTCGCTGCTATCCTGTTTTGGGTGAAGATTGTAGGAGCCGGCCACGGGGAATCTTCCTCTCCGAGAAATGTCCGCGAAATGCGCCTGGGCACTCTGGCCCCAGTCCAGCCCTCTCGCTATTTCGCGCTTAAGGGGCTGATGTTTTATACCCCCGAAGCAAACTTCCGCACTCCAATTCAGATGTAATCAATGTTTTTGTTTTGCAGCCTTTGTAGATTGAGTCTTTGTTAGGCGAGCACGTCTTGTTTCCCCGACACCCGAGGAAATCCCCGGCATCAGAGTGCCCCCAAAAGGCAGCCCGGGAAATGAGCAGGGGCGCGCTGACCTTTAGCAAGACAGCTAAGGTTATGCACATAACATTTGCTTGTTTACTTTGCACAATAAGCAACGAGTTGGAAACTCCGAGTTTCGCCCGCGCCTCCGCACACTTAAAAAACAACAACGGGAACCCGAGGCCGCCGGTCTTCCCAGCTCCCGCGCGCGGAGCAGCCTGTTATCTGCTTTGCTCTGTATCTATCCTGATGCAACTTTAATAACGTTAGCCAAGACTGCTCAGAAAATCACAGCTGTAGCTGGAGGCAACAGAGAGAAAAAAAAAAAAAAGGAAAAAATCCGCTAAAACGAGGTCCTTCTCCCCAGCCTCACCTAGGAGCCGGGTCACGCCGGCCTGCGCGGGGGCAGGGGCCACTCGATCGATGACCGCAGCGGGCTGATGGCCACTGGTCGTTTTGATGGATATGACTGTAAAAAAAAGTCCAGATTGGTTCACAGTGGACCTCAAACCATGTCAGCTAAAACCAAAGAGACAAAAAAGTGACAGCTGTGGAGAGCGCACTGCAGGCAGTCAACGGCGCCTGTGATTTATTGTTCCATCTGCCTCGCCGCTGTGAGGACAAGTTCCCCCTGATTTGGTTAAAATGAAAAGGACCTTAGAGAGCGCAACGTGGGTTTTGAAAATGTGCAGAAACTATTTTTTTTTTTAATTTCCTGATTTATGTCCCTTTCCCCTTTCAGAAAGTCTGTCCCGCTCGGGAGCTCGGCAGGAGTGAGGGTTTCCACGCCTCCACCCCCAGATCCACCGGATTTGGGGGGTTCAGGGGGGCAACAACCCCCATCCCACCAGGGCTCACCGCGCGGGGCGGGGAGGCGGTCGACGGGAGGCCGCTGGGGCCGCGGGGTGCAGCCTTGGGGCGCCCCGGGGCCTGCTCCTGGAGGGCATCCTGAGCTGGCGGCCAGGGAAGCCGACCCCCCGAGATAGGACAGGGCGCAGGCTCCTCAGATGGGGGTCGGCTGGGCACCGAGCCCCCCTGCCTGGGTCCTGGCTGCGCCCTCCCCAGCCCTCCAAGACCCGTCATTCCCTGGAAGTTCAGCCTCCTGCTCTTGGATTCTAATAAAAGTTTTATGCCGGTCAGCACATTTTCAGCCAGTTTCCCATGAAGAGGCCTGTTGGTTGCCGTGGCGTGGAAAGTTCTGCGCTCTCCTGCCTTGGCGGGTCCTCTGGAGCCCTGACCAGGGGCAAGCACTTCCTGGCTGGAGGTTTTAGTCCTCGCAGGTCCAACCTGGTGTCAAAAGCTGGCCTGTCTTCTGTCTCAGGATGTTGGTTTTACCTCTCAAGTGTTTCCTGAATTTGTGAAAATTCTTTTTCTAGCCGCTTGTCCATAGCGGCTTAATGCTCACAAAAATATTTACTTTTTTATTTTGAGACAGATAGAAGGGGGAGACTGGAGGTAGGGGGCCGAGAAGGGCAGAGAGGCGGAGAAAGAGCAGGGCTTGGCGCTACCGTGGAGCTGGGGCCGTCCCTGGGGGCCGGTTCTACTTCTGAGCATGTTCCTGTCAGGCAGGGGTCAACGTCTTTTACCTCTTTTTTCCATTATTCAAAATAAGTATTGATGTTATGTTTTAGCTATTTAAAAGCCAGCTGCCTTGCTCATTTCAGATACTTTTCCTGGTATGATTGTATGTGGTAATAGCTGGTCTGTGTATCGTCTTTCACAAAATCTGGGCTTTCAGAGCCTCAGTCTTCAAATGATATCAATCAAAATTTATGCAATTCAAAATCCATATGTAGAGAGTCCCAGTTCACCTCATTTAATGATAATAGTAAACCACATGTTGTGTGCATGTCTAAAACACTTTCCTCGCTCTTGACTGGGGTAACCCTAGGGGCACGCGCCTCTGCACAGCTTGCCCAAGTGAGCCGCATAATACATTGATTAATACCTGGCAACAGCGGAAACCTTGAATAATAAAATGGTGAACGACGTAAATGCAAACTAATAAAACATGGGGAGCGTCGATAATATTTGAAGATGTATGTTAATATAAACGACCCAGGAAGACCTAAGAAGTGGTGGAGGCCAGTTAATCTGGATGTACGGAATTGTCTCCGATTAACCGTCTTAATGTCCATCTTCACTCAAAATAGGCCTAATGAAGTGGGGAAAAGGAGCGATTTGACCGGGCCTGGCAGGTCTTTTCAGGCGTTAAGGGGAAGAGACCTCCGCCCCCAACCCCAGCCAGGCCAGCTTCAAGGCAGGGTTGTTGCTTCCACCCTTGTGCTAGAGCAGAGGGTTTAGGAGGCAGAAGGGAAAAGACAGACGAGGACCACCATGAAATCAGTTCATTATTGTAATACCTTAATCCTAGGTGGGAAAAATTAAAGTGGGATTTTAGAGAGTTCATTTGCATTAGCTTTGAGACCTGGTCAACACAATGCTTGAGGTTTTTTCAAGAAATGGCTGATAAGTAGGTGGTTCAATAAGACATGAATGAGTTCTCTGGGCTTGGGGTTACCTTCTGATAGGCATGTTAGACTCATGCGCAGACTCGATCGACACGCAGATGAGGGTGCTCTTGGAATGACGAAATCCTTCCTGTGATCTGTTTTTACCAAAAGCAAAATTGGTAGCCGTTCCTCCTTGCACAATAGCATTTGCCTCTGACAGGCTGCATTATTTACTTCGGGTTTAATATACATTACAAATAAGATTTGCTTTCAGAGAAACGCATTAAACATTTGGCAAAGGGAGAGCTGAACATTTTCCTTAATTTGTTTTGGCAAATCTGAAAAATAGAGGTAGTTACACACATTTCTCCATTCCAGAGCATAACTAGAAACACGATATTTTAAGAAAATCAAGATTGTAATTAAAAGTACCACAACAGTTATAGGACCAAGAAGGCACGAGGTGGTGAGTGTCCCTCTCTGCAGCGGCCCCCACAGAGTGGCTTCTAGAAGGAGCAGACAATTAGAGGTGCAGGCTCTGAAAGCATTTTTTTAATCTTTAAAAACACAAAATAACATCAATCATTCAACATCAGACTAAATTAGTTTCTTTTTTTCCCAAAAAACAAGCCTTTCTGAAGCACCTACGTGTATGTTCACATTTCTGTCATGTGATCTTTCGCGTTTACATGAACATTCATATTGAAAAATTAAGCACGCTTTTGTTTTGATTAACTGCAATGGATTCCTAAAACCACGAGGTGAAAACGCAGCTCGCGCCGGCCACATCTGTGTCTTCCTCTCTGCCCTCCAAATGAGCCACGCCGAGGCAGGAAAGCTGTTGACAAATTAATACTTTAAGAAAATAAACTATAGTCATGTTCAACATAGAGCAACTTTATCCTGATTAATTTGTGTTGGAGGCTCTCCAGCGCCCATTGACAAAGCCCCGCAGTTTGTACAAATGTAATTTCCTAATATTTACATGAGGAAAGCCTCAGCAGTTAAGCTTTGCCTCCAGTGTGAGTTTGTGGTTTGTAAAAAGACAATAAAAATACAGAGAGGTAATTGTAAGCACATTTGAAAAAGAAAGGAAAAAAGAAAGGATTTTTTTCTTGTCCTGCTCTTTGCCTAGCCCTGTAAAAATGGGCTGTGTGTGCAGACTCAGGAAGGGAAGCCAGTGTTCAGCTGGTGAAGTTGTAAGTAATGTAACACCTAATACTTAATAATGTAACCCTGCAACTGAATACAGCTAACGAGCCCACAGAACACCCACGATCGCTCTTAATGTGCATCTTTTGCATCCTGGCATAGATCATCTTTGTCCATCTACATGGTCTTGTCATTTTATGCCTTTATTTATATCGAATGTGAGACACTTGTACGACTGTCTGATTTAATAAATGTGAAAAAGAAAAATGCAGTTGGAATGTGTTGCTTTGTTCTGAGAATATTAAAAAAAATAACCTTTAGTTTTAATGAGATTTTTCCCATCAGTTTACACAATTTTCCAGATGCAAAATGAGCTTTTGGCTGTAAAATATTTTATCACATTGTCTTACACAATAAAGATTAGATGTTTTCTCTCTCTCAACTGCACTGCAATTATTTTTTAGTGTTTGCAAATCATAATATCATTTAAAAACCATATTTTATACCTCATCTAAAATACTTTTATAGCAGTATGATGAAAAAAATAACATCTATTTAAGTACTGTTTTTAAGTGGCTGTTATGTGCTTTAGTATAATTTCCCAGGAAAAGGCATTGCTAAAAAGCTTAGCTTTCCTTGAAAACAAATTTCCCAAGCAACATCTTTGCAAAAATCCCCAGAATTTAATTCCCCGGACTGGAAAGCCCAGAGTGCTGGAATGTAAAAATAGTAGCCCTGTCATTTCACATTCATTAAGTGTGAAACTCAGAAATTAATAATGTAAAAATATGCTTTTTAATTAGTCTTACATTCTGCCCAATGTACTTAAATGGGATCAGCGGCTCCCTAATGATTTTTTTCTTAATAAAGTATTAGCCTGTGATGCACTGAGGTTGACAGGTGTGATAAACTGGAAAGTACTTTTGGAGGCGTATGAATGATACCAAAATAGTACTTGCCCATTTAAATGTAATTAACATCAGAGAGCAATATTACAAGAGAAGCCTGCAAGATTTTTATTTCAGGGTTTTTTTCTTCATTTCTTATTTTATGAGTAGTTTGATGATTGCAGCAGTGATTTTATAATTTAATTACCTTTGCTGAAAGCTAAGCTTCGACTAACAGCAGGTCAACAGGATCATAAAGCAGCCTTCGAAAATATTAAAAAGAAAGTAAATCCCTTTCGGTGGGCTCTCCAAGTATTCCATGTGTGTTTACATATGGAGAGATACAGATCTACAGAGAGAGGGATACAGTAGTTCCCCTGTATCCAGGGTTTCACTTTGCACAGTTCCAGTTATCTGAGGTCAACCGCAGTCTGAAAATGGCAAAGGGAAAATTCCGGAAATAAACAATCCGTAAGTTTAAATTGTGCCCCATTCTGAGTAGTGTGCTGAAGTCTCTTGCCATCCTGCTCCGTCCTGCTCCGGACATGAATCATTCCTTGGTCCAGCGTACTCACCTTATTTATGCTCCCTGCCTACTTGTCACTCAGTGGTTGTCTGGGTTATCAGGTTGAAAAAAACATAGCATGTATAGAGTTTGGTACGGTCCACAGTTTCAGGCACCCACTGAGGGTCTTGGAAGCAACCCCCTCAGATAAGGGGGAGGACTCCTGTATGTAGATCTAGATAGATGAGGATATACGGACTCATAGGTGCAGGAAAGATTCCGCTTGGGGTGATAAGGACCCTCGGGAAGGAAGTCTGGTCACTTGTCTTCTGGAAACACTTGACGGTAGTAAACCTTAAACATTCAAATTTGGGAAAAGGCAAAGGAAGGTCTGAAAAGTATGTCTGATCAGGGCATAAATAAGAAAAGTCATTGCTGAACAAGAGACTCGAGTTAACTATCAACTGATTACCCTCTAATGCAGTCTCCTGAAGACAGCAGCAACTTTGAATGGCTCTACTATTCTAAACCACCAATGATAAATGGAAAATAGATTTCTTAACATATTAGCACACTGACTGTCAGCCTTGTTTATTCAAGGACTTCCCCTCAGATCCCTGAGTAGCAGAGTCCCAAATGCTGGTCCCTTTCAACTCAGTAAACAAGAAAAGAGTGACAGGATATATGTAATACATGACAATACCCGAGGGAGTCTTGAGTTTGTCCCTTACCAAGAGGGCAGGCCACACGGCCAGGTTCTGTAGCCCTCTGGGAGGACTGCTGGAAGCCCATGGGAGGCTGGAAGCTCATGAGGCACATGTCTGATAGACATTCCTGGGTGGCCGTAGATGCGTCAAAGCAGCTGAAGGACCAGCCTGAAGACCACCATGCTCATGCTCCTGATGGCTGGTCTGTCTGCCTATGGAGCTAATGGAGCCCCAGGAGTGACTTTTTGAACTTGCCTCAAGATTGAAGAGGAAGCAGAGCCATTACTTACTATTTATTGGGAATGTTAACAGCCTTTGTTGAGATGCCATCACACTTGAGTGTTCATTCTGTCAAGAAGCAAACTACAATATGGTGAAGGTCGGTCAGTTGTCCACCTCTGTGTGGAATTCAGCTCAGTGATGATAAGACTGGCTCCTACCCGCTAATGAAGTAACAAGCCTGATTTATTCTGAATTTGCAACTCCTCTCATTTAACTGTTCCTCTCCCTGCACTGATATATTGACACCAGTTTGCAACAGTGACTGAAACCCCTTAAAGAGAAGATGCACGAGCTATGTTAGGAAAATGTTTGATTGCTTGATCATTGGATGTGCTTTCTGTATTTCACACAACCTTTACCTACTATCAATCATTTCTTTATCAGAAAGAAGAAGGGAAGACTGTATCCAGATACGCATTTTCTTCCTTTCTTAAAATTCAGCAGAACAAAACCCCAACTGGAAGCTCCCTAAGAGAAGGGTGGGTGTTTTCCTTGCTCCAGGAGGCGTCCCCGGCTCCCAGAATCCTGCCCAGGGCACATGCACAAAATGAATGTGAATGAGTGAAAGAATGTCAGATACAGTGTTTCCTCAAGTGCCAGAGCCTCGGTGTCAGCTCAGATCCAGTTAAAGCCTTGATAGCTGCTGTTTTCTTAGTTCTTTTCTGACATAAAATGGAAATGCGTTCTTCAGCTTTTCAGCCTATTGCACAAAATACCTAAAAAGTCATCGCCACAATAAAGCTGCAAAAAAGCCAAGCTTTGGTGGCATCACGGGAATAGAACCAGTCTTTACCACCTTCAATCACACAAGATGTCTTATGTTCCTCAACCCATGGGTGGAAACCCTGCCTTCGCCTCTGATGCCGCGGGGCTGGATGTCCCATTATTGGGATGTTTCTGATGATTGGCAGTACATTTACCTGAAAACATAGCTAATGACTACAGGTTTGTCTACCACAGAACAGATTATTTTCTGTGACTATGTTACAGAATTTGTCCTTGCTGGCGATTCATTCTACTTTTTTTGGAGAGACATACCAAAGTGTTAACTAACTTTTTGACGAGGGATAATTTTAATCATATTCACTTTTTCATGAAGAATTATGCCAAATAAACTTACACACCTGTTTATATGTTCTTAAATAAAATAGATCACTAAAAGTGATTTTAAATAATCTGGGGCCTTTGTAAAAACTTACTGAACTTAAACGTGTTTTGAGATTACTGCGAGTGCTACATGATTAAAATAGACTTCTGGTATGAAATTGCATTCCACACAAAAACAAATCCAATTAAAACTAAGTGAAAGCCACTTCTGAACCAGCCAACACGATATTTAAGAGCCAATCTTCAATATATGATCGATCATACCCAGCACAACAGATTCTGTTTATTGATAACTGTTCACGACATAATTTGCAAATGAGGAAGCTGAGGTCCAGAGTCCTGGGGACTACCTGAAGCTATGCCCCGTCTAAAGGATGTTCAGAGGGGCAACGCTCAGCACAGACCAAGGAGTTTTCAGAAGTCAAGGGGCTTCACTCCGCTGCTCTGAAGCCTCCCCAAGGATGTTGGAATGGCCCAGGTGTTCAGGAGCCTTCATCTGGAGGATGCTGACGTCATACCTGTGGGGTTCCTACCTCTCTGGGTCCCAAGATACAGACACCTTTGAATGTTATGGTTTAGGAAGCAAGTGTAGTCACCCCAACCTGTCAAGCGTATTTGGGGATCGTCGCATGTCACATGAGGACTGTATGGGCAGTCATTCAGACAATGAAAGTTATAAACTATGTTGAGGTCAACCCAGGTTGTTTCTATTGACTAAATTGCACATTTCATTAAGACATGCTTACAAATAAATAGTAGCTATTACCAAGAAAGTTTTACATCAAAATAACGTAAGATTGTATCTCAGTTCCAGTGAGTCCCCTTCGTTTCTTCGCCCTCCCTCATTGTCTTCCTTCTTTTCTTTCCTCATTCCTTTCTCTCTTTACTGTCTTCCTTCCTTTTTTCTTCTTTCCCCCCTTTCTTCTTGTCCCTTCTAAGTCTCAAATCCGGATGTGAAATCAGGTTGTCTTTCTCTCCATCTTACTTCATTCTTCCTCTTGGGAAATATGACTTAGGCAATTCGCTTCAGGGGAGTTTAATTTATTTCCCGAATGAAGGGGACTCACTGGAGTGAGTCTCTCTCACCTATGGAGAGAGAACCAGGGTCTCTCATACCACCAGGACGATCCTGGCAGCCAGCCCACTGTTTTCTGGAAACTCTAGGGTCAAACTGTGGTCAACCCAGGTCCCTGCATGGCTGAATAGTCCATGAGTCACATAGGGATGTTGATGTGCCCATCTCATCCCATGACCCAGTGGGCTGCGCGGTACTCTGATCTCAGACCCCACCAAGAGAGCAGCTCCACCCAGACAGGAGGTGCCCATTGCTAGCCTGTCCTCCCCACCAAGGCCACTCCACTTACCAAGGGGTGACAGTCCCAGAGCACCCCTCCTCTGTTTGTAGATCCACAAAGGGTTCCAGTTTGCTTAAGTGTGAAATGAAATCAGAGACATTAATGGAGACTTACAGACAAGTCACTGAACACAAATGGAAGCAGCAGTAGCACACACCAGGAAAGTCAAAAGACCTGGATCTAAGGGACACGTGAGTCCCAACCCTGGGACAGGGGAGCAGAGGACATCATACTGGGGATGTGCTTCCTTTCCGGAAGGACGGGCAACAGCTCCCACAACAGGCTTTCTTAATGGCCAATCCATGCAGTGGCATTTGTGCAGGAGCCGGAGGGACTGCTTGTTTACCGACTGGATGAAAGAACATGCTTCAGGGTTAGGAACACAGGACCAGGAGAGACCTGGGAAATCCAAGGGACATGAGTGAAATACAAACTGTGGCAAATGGGCCAGGTGCAGGCATTCCAAGGATCCAGTCGCTCCGAAGTTTTCTGCAGTCCCACGAAAACTGGAGAGGCGCAGGACAAAGGCACAGCCTGGCGGCTGAGGGTCCCTGTTCAGAGCCTCTCTTGGCTCCAGCCAAAGGGAGTGCCTGCAGCCCCACTGCTGGCCCTGGTACTGCCTTGCCCCTTTCCAGTCTACCCTCAACAAGGGAAGGAGAAGTTCTCCCTGGCACCGTATTTAGGAACAGAGCTGCATTTCCAATGGAAACACAATGTGGATATGTATGATAACATTCAATTGAGGAAAGAACAAACATGTTCATTACTAGTCTTTGTAAATGTCCAAACAGTGAAGTGATGGGTGGAAGGTGTGTTGTTGGTTCATTTAGGAAGCCTTAATATTTATAATAGATTAATACACAGATCGTATGTGTGTGTGTGTGTGTGTGTGTGTGTGTATAGACTGAGTTTATTCTCTTTAGTAATGAGATGAAACGATTATGAAAAAAATTTCCTCCCAGAGCTGTGTTTCAGCAGTGAACATTCTTAGTCCTGAATCTCACCCCCTCCACATTGTGTCCAAAGAATATTCCTCCACCTAGCATGAAGAGTATAGTTTCAAGGACCCGTCTTCAGAGACTCAGGGGAGACAGAGTTGGAGCCAAGGTCTTCTCTGAGCTGGCATTAGTGACATACACGACAGTGGTGTATAGTGAAGAGAAAAATGACAAAATGGATGCTGCCTATTTCCTCCATTAGACAGGTCAAATATTTATGTGTATATTGTAAGACAGATCCACTGTCTTTCAGCTTGGAAATTGCTACTGTGCTGCCAGCTGATTTTAAAAAGCAGTATCACAGCTCTGCAGTAAGAACAAAACATGAGCAAGGTCTATCATGTGCAGGGAACATTGTCTGCTTGGTGGAGCTCAACTCTATCCTGAGAGCAAGATGAGATGTACTGGGACATGAGGGCCAAGGGGAAGCTGTCCAAGGGATGTCAATCAAAACTGAAGTCCATTCAAATACTGCCAGAGAAAGAGACACTTGGCAATTCAGGATGAATAATCGTGACTCAGTTGTTGGCCAAATTGGGGTGCCGTATTCTTTGATCAGAGGCATGACGAGCCTGGCAATTCATCACACTCTTGGAAAAACTCCTGAATGACAACAGCAGGTGGTGATAAAGGATGCCAGAGGATGGGGATTGGGAAGCTTTGTGGGGTTCACCTCTGGAGACCTCCCCACTCTGGGGAGGGCCCAAAGACTGAACCTAAAGCCTGGTTCCTTCTTGTGGGGGCTACTGAGTCAAGCTTGCCAAAGTCTGTCTTTGCATGGTGGAGGCAAGAATCGATTTCTACCCAAATGACCTCTAAGTTTAACCTGGAATAAGGACATCTTTGTAGCCTCAGAATTCAATCTGCTCTGGCAGCCTCAGAGTTAGAGAACTGTCTGCTGCAGAAGCCATAGCCTGAAACTGAGAGGGGTTCAGATTCTTGTTGAGTGATGCCGTGTATTTGGCAGGCTGGGATGACTTCTAAGTGCATTCTTTTTAAAAGCCATTCTCCTACCATAGCTGATTTTTTAAAACTAGTAGTGCACATTTGATAGTTTGTACTAGAGAGTATAAATTTGACAGTTTAGTCATCAGAAAACTTGACAACTCATTCCTCTAAGTATGCCTCCTCGCAGTAAAAACCTAAAATTCTACGCGGAGGAAGAAAGGAAAAACACTTCAGACGTTTCATAATCCTTAACTAGACACTTCCACTAATGAACAGCAGATGGGGCTACAAAAATCACCAGCTTCAAAACATGGGGTGGAAAAGAACCTTTTAACCTAAAAACCAATTCATTCCGAACTATTTCAAAACATACCCAGGGCTCTTGTTTGTGGTTTAAGATGTCAGAGGATCCGCTTCCCGTTGGAGCTTTTGCACCGAATTCCTGATGTCCTCATGATTAGAACTAAGTTAATTTTTTAACACAGCAGAGTTTTAAATAATTTTCCTCTGTTTTCCTCTGATAATGTTACAATTTGCAAAAAGACAAAATAAGTATACATAATTTAATCACGGCGACCCAGCAGCGTCTCAGAATCAGGATAAAATATGCCATGTGTAGCCCTGTTACTGTGTTCATGCACATCTCAGGCACACACAGGTATTCACGCACGCAAATTCTTTTTTCTTTTTTCTTTTTTCTTTCTTTTTTGAGACAGAGTTTCGCTCTTGTTACCCAGGCTGGAGTGCAATGGCGCGATCTCGGCTCACCGCAACCTCTGCCTCCTGGGTTCAGGCAATTCTCCTGCCTCAGCCTCCTGAGTAGCTGGGATTACAGGCACGCGCCACCATGCCCAGCTAATTTTTTGTATTTTTAGTAGAGACAGGGTTTCACCATGTTGACCAGGATGGTCCTGATCTCTTGACCTCGTGATCCACCCGCCTCGGCCTCCCAAAGTGCTGGGATTACAGGCTTGAGCCACCGCGCCCACTCGCAAATTCTTGAAGTAATTATTTTTCGATAGATTTAATAGCCTGCGCCACCATCATATCAAGCTGCAGGCATTGCACAAACTTGTGTGAAAAGGAGGCACAAATACAAGGGACAGAGCGCATCGGTCAAGTGAGTGTCTTGTTGAAAACGTGCACAAACCAAACCAGGAAATCAATTTCTCCCACTTGACTCTCAAGTCAAGAAAACAGTCCCTGGGATTTCCTTGGGGAAACAGGAGTGAGCCAGCCCAGAGTGGCCACTGCACTGGGCAAGCGCCTTCGGAGGCTCACCTGCTTCCAAGGCGTTTTCTTAGCCGCCAGCTGGGTCCATCTGGGGAGAGAGCCGAGCAAGTGGCAGATGGACAGATGCCACTTCTGGACACATCCAGTCCACAAGTGTGTCAGTGACTTGAAAGCCGCCAGATCTAGCCGTGCATTTGGGTCCACTGTGAACCCAGATAAAGCAGGAGCGAGCTCTTGCCTCTGGCAAGGAGGAGACGCACTGCCAGAGGAGAACTGTGATTTTCTGCTTCTGATATAGATTGAAGTAATTAACAAGTATAAATTGTTTCAAAATCAGCTTAAATCTGCATTTTATGTGTGCAAGTTTCCAGCTGTAATGGGATTATGATGTCAGCAAAGGGAGCGAAGTCCGCAGCTGCGGAGGACTATGGAGGTAGCAGGCAGCTGTTAAAATAGAGAACTAATGGCGATTCATTCTTATTATGTGTTTGAAGATTTCACAAGGAGTTCAAGACCCGACCCTTCCCACGAGGCATGAAGGAGGCAAGGGCCTGGACTGTCACATTCCCCAACCCAACCTTTTTGTCATTTAGTTTTTAATTTGCTTCAGCGTTTTTCCCGGCCCACTCAGTGTCTGCTGGATCACACTTAGGGAAGAGAGCAAAGAGTGACGGCTTACACGGGTGCCCAGTGTGACCGCGACCAGGTGCTCACTGGCTTCCCTCCAGGAAACATTGCTCTCAGGCTGAGGGAGGTGGCACACATTTCCAAGGACCTGGCGTCCCCAGGCAGGGCTCCCTGGCAGCCTGGAGCTCAGCGGCCCTCTGAGGTGGCCATGAATCCTGGATGGGTCCTGCTGTGCATGCAGAAACCAAGAGCTCAGCCGGGCCTGGGGAAAACGTCACTAACAAATCGTTTTAACTTCTGTCTCCAACCGTGTGCATACATGGGGTCAGGTACCAAGTTTGGTCAGAAGCTGATTCATTTCCGAGGTTTTATGTCACTTGGATTTCTGCAAAGCGTGTTTCCGTGTATAGCTTTGCATATGAAATTGGGCATTATGTTCTGGAAAGGGAAAATTAAACTATCATGTCACATAGTGTGAAAATTACATCAAATGTAGCTAAAATAACGTTTAAGGTAATAGGATAGTTTTACAACAAAAACTATCAAAATAAGAGAAAAAAATATCTTGCAAACTTTTATGCAAAATACCTCTGGTAAAAGCATTCCAAGATAGAAATCGAAGTTCAGAAGTAAGAAGCCCCAAAGTCAGAACACTTGAAACTTCTGCGTCTGCAGTTAACAGCAAGAGAGCGCTGGAAAAGTCAGCTGCTTTATTTCTAAAATCTCTGTCACGGAGGACACATCCAGCATGAAAGTGCAGTGACCTTGAAGGGAGAGGAGTGATCTGGCCGTGAACTCACTAGATACTGACTCAGAGCTCCAGGATCCAACCACAACCCTCTTCACCCTGAACAGCAGAATTTTATATTCTCGAAATAGTTTTTCAGATCCCATGTTCTGCACTTGGGGGAAGTTCGTATTTTTTTGCGCGGGTATGTTGACCTAATTTAAGATATTAGGAAGAGACTAAATTAGGAAAAGAAAGAAACACAACAGAGGCAGTCACGCAAATTGCGAGAGACCATGAGCTCAGCGTTTGCTTGGATGGAGCCCGAAATCAAGGCCATTCAATTAAGGGAGTCATCAGGCATCGTACATTGCATCTGCTCTCCAATAGGATGTCTTATTTCTATTTTTCTGTGTGTGCATTTTCTACAAAAGGATGCATTCCTCTGCACAGGTCAGAAGGCAGACAGGCTGAAATGTAAATGAGGCAGAATTGGGCCGCATTGCTTTCAGAGTGGCCTTCTGGCTCTGACATAAGTCCTGGGGCTTCAGGGGCTGAAACAAAGACCCTTGTGTTCCTGCTTCCTATCTCTGGGAAGATCGTATTGCTCACTCCTTGCTTCCCCTTGTCTTTATTTAAAAAAAACTAGGAGGAGAAGAATTACAGAGTTCAAACCAGGAAAAGAAAAAAAAGTTTGAAGCCCCATAAGAACATTTATGCTCTGCAGGGGATGGGGGGAGAGCGGGGCCCAGGATCGAATTTCAGGGCAGTTGCCGCAGCTGATCCTGAATCTGTCCGATGCTACACAGGATTCGCAAGGTTCTGTGACGGGTTCGGGCCTTCCTAGCTGCCCTGTGCAAACGTTCTGAGCTTGCTTAATTTTCCATACAGCGCTACCTTGATAACTTGATTCTTACACCAGCAGTGGTTTGCTTTTGGTTCTTTCATTTTAAAATAAAACTGGAGCAACAGTCATTTTTCTCTCTCTTCCTTTTCCCTTCCCCCAAGAAGAAATTTAAAGGTGATGAAAACTGCACCTGAAGGCGTCCATCCCAGAGGCGTGAGTCTGTTGGCGTGCCTTGTACCTGAAGGTGACAACTTGACCAAAGTTGATCTCAGGGAAAAATAGCAAACCAAGGTACATTGAACTTCAGCTTAACGCGCGAGGGGCCTTGGTCTTTGGGGAAGGTGGGGCCTTGGTGGGTGGCACTGAGGCCTCTCTGAGTATGTCCTCGTCAGGACAGCTTCCCAGGGGCTGCCTGAGAGCCCTTGCTCCGGTGGGAAAGCTGCTGCGGGCTGCTGGTGAGGGCTTCCCGAGTGTGGCAAGCTAGAGTCTAGGCGGCTTCCATGCCGCCCAGTGTCAGGGCCCAGCTGAGCAGCGGTCACAGCTGCTGTGCTCCGCAACTCTAACAGCCAAAGGTAGGGGGTCTTGGAGGTGTGCCAGGAACTGCCTGAGAGGTCAGAGGAAGGGGGAGGCTGCGGGGCTGGAAGCGGGGAGTGCGGAAGGAGGCTGTAATGGGATGGCAGGATGCCCGGGATTCATGGGGCATGAAGACGGGGAGGCGGGGCAGGGGCAGTGAAGGATTGTGGGGAGACAGGAACCAGGCTGCAGAAACGAGGAGAAAACTGGGATTCGTCACAGAGAGCGGCCCAGAAAGACGGTCAAATGGAATGGATTCAGAGCAGAAATGTACTTTCCAATCTGGGTGTAGAGAGTGTCAGGGGACATCCAGCAACACATCCTAAATAATAAACTGCCAACTGCTGATCGGATCCCAAGGAAATGGACCTCTCTGCACAAAGCCAACTGTCTCCACACTTTTCACACCGAGTCTATGCAGTCTACACAGGGAAGCATGGCTACTGACCAAAACGAAGACACTTCGCAACATGACACCTAAGACGCTTTAACAAAAGCTCTTCCCATTTCGGACTTGCGTAGGTCTAGAAGCAGGGATTTCCACTCCTTCTCAATGTTTTATTCCAGTCTCCACTCCCCTGCTGCTGCAAAAACAAACATTCCTCATCCTAAAGGGAAAGCAGTAGCGTGCCATTGGGCTGCTGCCGAAGATGGCTGACCCGCATTCTGCTTGTTGGACAAGAGAGACTAAAATTCCAGAGGCCACGCTAGCAAAGGAGTCACCAAAGGAACCTCAGTGGGCCCCCCGTAGGCCAGAGAACAAAAGAGAACAGAGCCAGGCAGCGCCATGGTGGTGAGGGGAAGGGGGAAGGTGCCCAGAGGGAGAGAAAAGTCAGTGAGCAGAGCCCTGCTGAAGACACGGAAGACGGTGGCTCGGGACGGTCATCACACAGAAGGGTGCCCGGGTCCTGGTCCTCTTTGCCAAGGCTAAGTGACAGCTCGCAACGACCTGCAGTCCCACTTCAGGAGACTGGCAAGGCGCCCATCCAAAGGCCACTCTCTTCTATTCTTGTTTCCACCCATGCTTAATGCCTTCCAAAAAGCCCCGTGTGTCCCTTATTGTTCGCGAGTCTCCTGCGTTGTCTGCCCCATTTCACCAAGTATGTGCCGTGAGAGCAGGAACACTGTCCGTCTTGTTCATCCACAGAGACCACGTGCCCAGAACAGTGTCTGAGCGATGGGAGCACTCCTTGAATACAAACAATTAAGAGCCCACGTAATGCATGAGAGAGGTAAAATGCACGGTCTTCTTAACTTTCTAAGGTGCCACACTGCTTTTGTTTTACAAGGAAAACGGCACACATAAACTTGAGAGAGTTCAGCAATGGTTAGATCCACCGAGAAACAGTGAGTGACGGCGCAAGATAACTTATGAAATTTGAGCCGGTCAAGTTTATTGCCTGTCACCAGCAAGTACCTTTAGGGAGTGAGGGAATTAGCAAGCAAATTCCACAAACCACGGGCAGTTATTTTCAGTGAGGTTCTGGGAAATGAGAGCCTGGAGGAGAAATGGCAAGAATGGGTGTGAGAGTGATTTTTAACTCGAAAAAAGATTGATCCTGATTTTTACCATCTGGGAGCCAAGCTAAATCCCTAGGAAAATAAGGCTCCCTCAAGTCAAGGTAAAATTAAAGAGACATAGCAATCCATACTCATCAATCGTTCCGTGAAGCATCAGGAAGGCCTCCCTCTTATCCGCTTTCTTGGCTGGTTGTGAGCTTGTCTTGTAAAGAATGTAGTAAATATATTTACATTGTTTATGAACATGTCTTGATTGCGGTTAAACAATTGATGGAAGTTAATCCCATTTGGTTTATGTAAAAAATGGTTGTTCAGAGCCTGAAAACGTATCTGAGTGATGACAAATTGGATTTACTGATTTGGGGGAGGTAACCTGTGGGGATGGGGACAGATGAAAAATACATGGGCAACTGGGATATTGAAGCAGGTAAATGATTTAAAGCAGCTTTGGAAGTAGTTTGTTAAAAGTGAGTTGCCACGAGAAGTTCCTACCCCTGGCTTTGGGAGCTTCCCTCACAGCAGTCCCGAGCCGGAGCACAGCAGGTGCGTCACCCCCTCTTCCTGCGGTGTCTCTGCATCTGTCCTCGTGTCTGCCCCGACTGTCGTCTCTGGTCCCCAACTCGAGGCTTGTGTGCTGCCAAGTTGCAAATGACTGCGTCCTTGGCTCTGCCACCAGATGCCTGGAGAACCACTGTGGCTAAGCAACTCTACCACAAGAGCTTCCCGACTGCTGGCCTCTCAATGCGGGGAAGAGCGGCACTTCAGAGGGAGGAGGGCTCTTAGCATTCAGACCCTGGGCCAACACTCTCAACGACAGGCGAGAATAAAGTCCCGCCCTGTGTGCCCTGACTCCTGACCGATGGAGCCAAAGCCGAAACCTGGTTTCTCTGACACCATCTGCTTCCCTCTCCACTCAGCATGTCTCTTTCCTTCAAAGAAAAGGCAACGTTTCTGACCCAACCCAGTTCTCACTGGTATGTGATGAAAAAGGTCTCATCAATCACTTATTTTTAGCCCCTCCTTGGAAAGCTTCCAGTTGCCAAAGGCACAGAGGTGACCTGTTATTTTGTCTCTACTGTTGTAGAACATTCTGGGAAAAGAGCAAAAAAAAAAAAAGCCTTCCTCATACCTGCAGGTGGACCCTAAGAACAATACAGCTTTTCATCCATTTCAAGTAGTTAAGGGAGCTGTATGTGTGTACTTCTAACTCCATGTTATGACCAGAATTGTCTGAAGATGCGAAGGCTGAGCCCCACTGCTGCTTGTTGATGACAATGCTGGATGTTGTTGATGTTGATCAACAACATCGGAAAAGTGCTGAGTGCTTTTTCGATGACAATGCGGCTGCTTGTTGATGACACTTGGACCCTGAGATGCGTGGTGTTGGGGAGAGGAGGGAGCCCTGGGATCCCAGCTCTCAGGGTTCGGGATCTGTCTCTAAGATTCTCTGATTCTCTAGCCTGGGCAAGCACTCTGCCTCCTCCAGCCTCGTTCCCGACTTATAAACCGGGTTATGTAATAAGGCTGAGCACAGGGGATAATGAAAATAAGGACGCTGACCGTCATGCTAATGAGAACCACAGTGTCTTTCTAATCCCGCGTGGAGTCTTCATGGTGCCCTCTTCTCAGCTGTCCCAAGGCTCCCTGAGGGATTTCACCACATCTGTCCTATGGGGGCGTCGAGGCAGTGCTGCACACTAACCATTGGCCATCAGATCAGGGAGCAGGGCTGAGTGCTGGGTCCTCAAGAGGCAAACGAATCCCTACCCGACCTCAAGTCACTTGCGTTTAACCTGGGAGGTAGGCAGCACTCCGGCCATGACCGGAGGACCGTGAAGGGCGGCCTGCAGCACCGTCCAGCCCTGTCTTTGTTCTCAAATCGACTTAGCCTTTAACCTCGAGCTCCAAAAGTCACCCCTTCTGTGTCAGGAGTCGGGACACGCAGTGTGGGACTTTGTGCTAGCCTATCATTGGACAGGGTGGGCCCACGGTCTGAGTGCTTTTTCTAGAATAAGCACTTTATCCGTTTTTTCCTTTCTGTCCGTACCGTGCCCTGGGTTTATACTCATTATCACATTTCATTCTTTCACTGACTCTGCACAACTTTTCCTTTTATCTTTTAATTTGCTTTTTTTTTCTTCTGAGACAGAGTCACGCTCTGTCACCAGGCTCGAGTGCAGTGGCACGAACTCGGCTCACTGCAGTCTCTGCCTCCTGGGTTTAAGCGATTCTCCTGCCTCGGCTTCCCAAGTAGCTGAGATTACAGGCGCACCACCACACTCCGCTAATTTTTGCATTTTTAGTACAGACGGTTTCACCATGTTGACAAGGATGGTCTCAATCTCCTGAACTTGTGATGTGCCATACTCTGGCTGTGGCCTCCCAAAGTGCTGGGATTACAGGCAAGAGCCACTGTGCCCAGCCTTACTTTGCTTTTTTTTTTTTTTTTTTTTTTTTTGAGACGGAGTTTTACTCTTGTTGCCCAGGCTGGAGTGCAATGGCGCGATCTCGGCTCACCGCAACCTCCGCCTCCTGGGTTCAGGCAATTCTCCTGCCTCAGCCTCCTGAGTAGCTGGGATTACAGGCACGCACCACCATGCCCAGCTAATTTTTTGTATCTTTAGTAGAGACGGGGTTTCACCATGTTGACCAGGACGGTCTCGATCTCATGACCTCGTGATCCACCCACCTCAGCCTCCCAAAGTGCTGGGATTACAGGCTTGAGCCACCGCGCCCGGCGGGCTTACTTTGCTTTTTTAAGAAACAGAGCAATGGTGAAGTTTGGCAATCACCGAGTGCCCTACAGCCCATGCCCTACAGCCCTTGGCACCGTGTGGATAAGATTTGTTGAATGGTTGAAGGGAAGACCTGAGGTTTGAGCCCAGAGCCCAGTAAGAGTCAATGAGAGCAGGACAAGCTTGAGGAAGAAGGCTGAATCTGAAACAGAGTGACCTTAGCAATGACAGGACCTGGTGACTGGAGTCCCTTTGCCTCAACGGGATGGAAGAGACTTCCAGGCTTGCTGGTTGCTACAGATGGAAACGGTAAGTCAGGGAAGCGGTACAGTGTCTCGTGTCATAGGCTCTGTCTGCCTGGGGAAGCTTGAAAACGAGGCACCTTTTCCCAGTCATGGCTTTCTTCACACCTCCCCTTTTTATCTTTCTCTGCCTTCATTTTGTCTCTCCTCTACTTTCAAAGCTAGTTGTTTTATTGACTGAAAACCACCTTTCAGTGACCCTCCTCCTCTGGGACTGTAACACAGAAAGTTCTGGAATCCTAAGACTTGCATCTGGAGAAACATTTCTGCATACTCTGGGTTGTGTGGACTTTATGTGACATGTGCTTGTTCCGGGAACCCCCACTGCCCATCCACGGCCTCTCTGGATTCTTCAAACACCCGAGAGCCATGTTTACCTGGCTGGGCTGGGCTGGGCTGCAGCTAAGAAGAGGAACACCTGTATTGTGCTGTTGGCCACGGAGAGGATCTGGTGCTCTGGCCACGGCTTCCAGAGAAGAAGAAAGACCCAGTTTCCTTAGAGAGGGGTCTGGGGTCAAGACCTGGAATATTTACTTCTTCCTGCTCAGAGCCCATAATTAAAGGAATCTCGGGATGTGTAGACTGTAACTACTTCTTTTTCATATTCTGACATCCCCCGCCTTGCTTCCGTTCACCTCCCCATCCTCAGAAATGGCCTTTGCAGCTACAGACCCAGCTTGTCCTTAAAGGAGGACAATGCCCATAGTAACAGCAGGTGGGGCGGGCGCAGGCACCAGGCTCAGGAAGCCTCAAGCACACAACAAAAGACCTGGTCTGTGCTCCCTCCGCAGAGCTCTGGGCCTCCAGGCAGTTACCTCCAGGCTGCTTCAAGCCAGCCTTTTTATAAACTCTTGGTCCCTAAATAACAAAGTCAAACACGAAACTCAAATAGGAGACAAAAATTGCAAACAGCTATATTTTGACTTCAGATAAAAAGAGAAGATGTATTGGTTGTGCTGAGAATTTCATGACAAATCCCATTTTGCGTCCTGGAAACTGTCTCAAGCTGGTCCAAATCTCGCCCTGAGTGTGCAGGTGACCTGTACAGAGAGGGGTGTACCCCTAGATGGAGAGGATGGAACAAAGCCTATCAGTGCTTGGATTGAGCAGGAGAAACAGAACAAATGGACTCAAAGAAAACAAAAAAAACCTAGACTCTATTGGGGGCGGGGACAGTTAAAACAATCATTTAAAATTTTGATTTAAGATACAAGTCTACTTCCTATTCTGCAGAAATAAAACGAACCTGAGTTGAAGAACTGGCTAGCTTTTGCTCTCTTTGGACAATTAGGAATTCTTTATAGAAACAAGTCGAGAATTTCAATGAGGGGCAAAGAGGAGGAAATAGGTGGCAACTCCTTCCTGCACCCACAGGTGCTGTTCTCAGATGGCCAAGGAGTCAGATCCCTCACCAGGTGGGGAGGAGCGTGGCTGGGCAACTGGACCTTCCTCATTCATTCATGCAGTGTGCATTCAGTCATGATTCCAGAGTCTGTCCCTTCCTCAAGCTCAGCTCAAGCATCACGTCTTGGAAGCTCGCAGTTGCCTGTCCCTCCAACCCCCATATTTCCCCACACAATGCTCCTCCTCAGGCCGTAGCCCTTTAGGGGCAGTCATTTGCCTTAGAAAGTGTGCAGCCAGGCGTGGTAGCTCACATCTGTAATCCCAGTACTTTGGGAGGCAGAGGTGGGCGCACTTGAGGTCAGGAGTTCAAGACCAGCCTGGCCAACAGGGTGAAACCCTGTCTCTACTAAAAATACACAAATTAGCTGGGCATGGTGGCATGGGACTGTAATCCCAGCCACTCGGAAGGCTGAGGCAGGGAATCACTTGAACCCAGGAGGCAGAGGTTGCAGCGAGCTGAGATCATGCCACTGCACTCCTGCCTGGGCAACAAGAGTGAAACTCCATGAAAGGAAGGAAGGAAGGAAGGAAGGAAGGAAGGAAGGAAGGAAGGAAGGAAGGAAGGAAGGAAGGGAAGAGAGGGAAGAAAGGGAAGAAAGGGAGGGAGGAAGGGGAAAGGAAAGAAGGAAGGGAGGGAGGAAGGGGAAAGGAAGGAAGGAAGGAAGGAAGGAGGGAAGGAAGGAAGGAAGGAAGGAAGGAAGGAAGGAAGGAAGAAAGGAAGGGAAGGAAGGGTTTCCATCTACTGCTTCTTAGATGGATGTGTGTGGAGCTCTGTCAGCCTGCTAGGTTGCTAGGTGCCAGGGATGACCAAGCTCTGCAAGGCAGACATGGCCTGGGCCATGTGTGTGAAGGTCACAATCCGTGTGGAGGTGGCCGACCAGTAAGCAGTCTGACACTGTGGAGTTGTAGGGATATGACCACAGAGAGAAGGATGCCAGGGCATGTGTGTGAGGAACGCCTCAGCCAGGCCTCAGAGGCAGGGCCAGCCTCCAGGATATGCAGCATGTCAGTGAGGAGCAGAAGCCTGGGGTTGGCAGAGGGGCTCTGGAGGGTGGAGCCCACGTGTCTAGTGCTGAATGGAAGGCATTTGCAGACAAGGAAGTCCTTATGACTCAGTGAATATAGCAACGAGGCTGAGACCTGGATCTGGAATGCAAGGTGAATTAGGGCCAGCGTGAACTAGAAGCCATGTTGACCCCTAGACTTGTGGGAGCCAGTGTAAAGGTCTAGGCAGGCAAGCTATGTGTTCAGCCTGGGCACACCTACGACGGCAGGAAGGCAGGAGTGCCGGATTTGTGCTCCAGCACCTTCAAAAGGTCAAATTGCCCTTTGCTGGATGGTGCCAACCGCCGCGAGATCTTCTCAGAAGGGGAAACCCCAGGAGATGCCTCAGTGACAGACGTCAGGCCACACAAGAGACCCAGGTCATAGTGGCCTGCGATGGCACTGGCCTTGGCCATCCCTGGATTCCTGACGTGGGGAAAGTTACCCTTTCCCAAGCTTTCATTTCTTTATCATCAAACTAAAAGGATGAAATGTTCTTGAGGGTCTTTCTCAGCCACATGCACTGATGGAGGTTGTTTCTCTGCAGGAAGCAGAGAGACTTGCACACAGAAGAGAAAGCAGAGGCAGCAGTGTCTGCAGACGGTTTTGCAGTGGGAGTCACAGGAGCAGTGGAGCCGTCCATAAGAAGGGCCAGCCCCTGGGGGAGGTGAGGACTGCGGGACCTCCCTCTTTCGGCGTCAGGGAAGAACTGCTCATCTCTGCGGCAGGGTTCCAGGGCGTGGAGGTGGAGCGGGACATGCTGTTACCTCTAGTGCTGCAGAAATGCCTCTCGGTTGCTCATACTAGTGATATTGAGAGTGTGCAGTGCAAAAATTAGTTTACGGAGAAGACGACTCTCCAGAGAGGGCTGAAGTCCACAGTGGGTCAGCGAGACCATGATTCCCTGACAGTCTTGAGACTCCTCAGGGGAATTAGGCTGCCTACCCTTAGTTGGTGGGGACAATGGATGCTGCACCTGTGGGTGGCTTTTTGCTGTGACTGAACACCATCAGTGTAGCAGGGGTGTCATTTATATTTGCTTAGATGTGGCTTAACGTTTCTTAGAGTAGGCAGGAAGATAGCTCTCCCTGGCCTCCTGAACTGACTCTCTTTGGCTGGATGAAGGCTGAGGTGGGTGGGGTGGTGCCCAGAGGTGAGAGGGGCTGTAGGGGAATAGGGGGTGAATTCACCTGCCCCTGCGCTGGTCGTTGGCCCTCCAGTTGGCTGACAAAAAAACAAACGGAAGGAGACAGAGTACAGAGGAGAGATGTGTTCAAGTCAGAGAAAGTTCCAGAAAGAACAGTTGCTCGTGTTATGTAGAGACCAGGGCCCCTCGGTGTTAGAACCCCTAGACAGAGTGCTGTTGGGTTGCTTTGGTCATTTTCATGAGTATCAGAGGACACACTTGTGCCATCCCTGGGACCTGGAGTTTCTGTGACAAGATCTCTCCTTCACTGCCTGAGCAGAGGGAAGACTCCCCTGGGGAGGTGGTCCTGACTCTTGCACACCAGTCCCCAGGGAGGGTAGAAAACAACCATGACTCACAGCCTCATCTTAAAACACTTTTCTTGATCAGGGAACTATTGATTAAGTAATCAATTTATTATTTATCTGCTTAAGTGAAGCCCCTGTGAAAGCAGTTGGGCAGAGAAATTCCGTGAAAATAAAGCTTGAAATGTGATAGCAAACGTATGTCTTCCCTTTTACATAAAGGACAATATTTTGGATTACACCTACACCGACTCTGAATGCCAGGCAAAGGCCCAGCCTTGCAACCGAATGTCACAGGAGCAGCTCCAAACACTCCTTCTCCAACTCAGTCTAAACCTGAAACATGTGGGGAGCCCCACAGCAAGACACAGGCGCCATTTAGTCTGAATCCACATCGCCGGGGCAAAGTAGCGTAGGCATAAGCATTGGGAGCAAAAAACACAGAAGAGAGTTGGAAACTCTGAGAAAAAGACAGAACACAGAGCCGGGAAGGGTGAAACAGAGTCAGGGCAGCCCCTCAGACTGGACGGGTCCTGCCAGCTCAGCCCATCTCCATGCCCACTGCTTTGTATCACTTCCAACAAAAGCAGCCATCAGAGGTTCTGCAGAAGGGAGGGGGGCGCTTTCAGCCCCGTCGACACTTCCCAGGTGGCTCCAGGCACCGCAGTTCTCTCTCTTGTGACTTTTTCCCCAAAATGAAATCTTGTCTGTGACTGCCTTTGCCTGTATTTTGTTATTGTTCATATTTTCCTTGAAGAAGTGAGAGGCAGCTAAAAGCATTACTTTGGAGACGCTATCTAATCAGCCGAGGATTTGCAGAGACCTTGCGGAGGGCTGTGTGTGTGAGCTTGTGCCTGTGTGTACCTGTGCACACACACTTCCGGGTGGGGAAGAAGGCTGGCGGGGCTGCCCCTCTCCCCCTCTGCGGGAAGGTTGCCAGGTAGCCCTGAAACTCCTCTGACTGGCAATGTGGTTTTTACCAGCATGGGTTCTGAATGTACCACAGTGTGGCATTTTTAATGATGATAATGTTAAATGGACATAATGAGTGACACTCTCTGGATTCACAGAGCATTTTTATAACATTTATTTTAAAAGGCCAAAGTTTATTTTACAATCGGTAATAAACGGGAACACAAAAAGCACAGCCATTGCTGCAATGGCCCTAACACGTTCCTTTCGCCCGCAAACTGCATATTATTGTTGCTTGATAAGTGACGGGGAAACCAAAATTGAAGTCCTCTACAACATTTGATCATCTTACTTAACAACAACAGATGCTCCAAGCGGTGGCATTTTGAAAAGAGCTCTGTCTGCTGCTGGTTATGAAATGGCAGGACATTTGGCATCCTCCGGCGTCGCACCATTTGAAAACCATAGAGTCACATAAGCAGCCAATGAGAGGTAGGAAAATTTAGCTTCTGTCTTCAAAGCACAATTCATTTCATTCCAGTGATGCAAAACCACAGAGCTGCCTTTCAAAAGAAAAGTCTACAAAACTTGCCAGACTAGGTCATCTTTTGCAGTAAAGAAAACACACACACGCACACACACACACACGCACGCATGCATGCAGCACCAGAACACACTGGTGAAAAACAGACTTAATAAAGCAGTTTTAATAAAGAAATGCTATTTTCTCATCTAGGGTTGTGTCATGACTTGAACATTATTAAAAGTGAGTAGATATACACCCTTCAGCAGAAGTAAAACTGGACGCTCCCCTGAGGAAAGAGCCCCCCACAGCACAACCCAGGCACAGAGCCTCACTGGGGAAGCAGGACAGAGGGGCAGGGGCAGGAGGACCACAAGGACCATGTGTTTGCATCGAAGCCTCTGGATGATGGCACAGTCGTCGCAGCTTAAAGAGTAGCTCATCTATCACCAAACCTTAGGAAGGGAGCCAAACTCAGCCTAATGGCTGATCTCCACTGCTGATTTCCTTCTTTGGGATTTGAGATCTTTCTCCAGGGTCAGTACTTAGAGACACCCAAATCCCCCACAGATGCCTTAGCCTCCTTGCGTATCGCAGGTCTTACACTCCTGAATAATAGGATGGAAAAGTCCTGTTGGAAATGCCCAAACCTCTCAAATCCTTTCTAATGTACCTTTCTGGATGACGGCCCCAGACCCCCTCTTGTTTAATTGTGTCCTGCAGAGGATGCTGCTAAAGTGAAGACATTTTATTCATTGTTCAAGAAAAATGGGGAGGAGATATAATTATTTAGAATATCCAAGCTCCACATTGCTTGGATCCAGCTGCTTGCATGGTGGTGGCAACAGATTAGAACAAGAGTCCCAAGCCCTTCGATCTGCTCCTGTGAATTTCCAGACAGCCCTCGGACTTCTTCCGTCTTTTTGCATCTGTACGGGGACCAGACAGAACAAATGGCAAGCAGACCTTCAAGGCTTCAGGGAGCCAGTGTTCTTCTGGGGCGTCCAAGGTGCTTGGAGCAAAGTCAAAACCATGACGGAAAAAATGTCAGCACTGGTAAAAGAAGTGGAGGCTTCACAGCGGAGTAAGTGGCTGTCCTGGTTTCCAGGGAGAATCAGAGGCGTCGTGGCCATCGGGACCAGCATAGGTACTAGGCCCAGCAGGCTGAGTTGAGCCCTTTGGAGACCTGAGCGCATGAACTGTCACTTCTTGCACAGTTTTGGCCCTGAATGATGGAAAACTGCTAGCACGACCCTGCTTCTCACTGCCATTTTCTTCTCAGAAGCAGGTGGGAGAGAAAACTCAGACTCTTCTCACACTCTGTTATCACCTTGAATGGGGCCGAGGGTCCACTTTGCCGGGGTGAACCCCAATCAGTGAAAACAGTGTCCGTCCTCAGTCGTGACCCCTCCCTCGGCCACTGACCTCAGCACGCAGCGGAAACGCACAGTCTCAATGCAGAGGAATAAAACTTCAAGACCAGCTGAGTCTCGCCCTGGACGAAGAATGTCTTCCTCCTTCCTAAGTTGAAAATTTGTCTCTGTCATTCAACGTAAAATTGCACTTGATATTTGATTCGATGAATCCCAGAGAAAAGAGGGTGCTGCCAAAACTTGGGGCCATTGCCACATGTTTTTGTCGAGTATCATTGAACATAAACCTTACTGGCTAAGAGCTGATTGGTTGGGTTTTATTTCAGCCCAGAGTGATTTTTTAAATGACTAATTTATAAAATCTTTGAAAATAAGAGTTTCTAATGGAAGTGCTTACACAACCATAACTCTGGTGTTTCAAATGGCACCATCGTCGTTAAGGGTGTGTTGTTGTTTGTTTTATGCTAATCTGCCTTCAATGTGACAGACTGTCACCTGCACAGGGGGTACCGTTCAGCACTATATTAGCCCATATGGCACAAGCTAAATTGTATCGAAGCTATGGGCTAATTACGGATGAGTTAATAAAGCCAGGCAGAGTGAGCCCGGCCATCTCCCCAGCCCTCGGAGGGCCCCTCCCTTCCCCAAAGTGAATTAGCCTGGCCTGAGCCTTCCAATTCTTCACAGCGTGGTTTCTGAGAACAAATGTGAAGCTTGTTTTAAATAAACTTTTCATCCTTCTCATATTCGCACTGTTTTGATGCTGGCCTTAACAACTTCAGCAGCCCTGGAGACGTCCTTCAATAACTGATTTACTTAAGAACAATTTTAATTTCGGAGCATGATCTAGTCCATGCATCCATCTGACACCAAAGGCGCGAGTTACTTAAGTTACTCGGGTTTTGTTTCTGGAAAGGTACAGATAAATATGTGTTACACGCTGAGGCTCTAGGTAGGTCCAAGCACAGACACCATGCAGCCATCCACGATGGCACGGCAGCCGCAATCGTACACCGATTGTGGTAAACGTCCTCAGCTCTTTAATCAGAAGAGGCAAACATCGAATTTTGATGGGGCTGATTACCAAATTTAAAAACGTCTTATTCCGGGTTTTTGGCAAGCTCTTTTCAGCTCTTCCTCAAGCACTGCCCAGGCTGCCCCGTCTACGTGGGGACAGTGGCATGTTATTTGCCGCCTCTCCAGCTCCACCTGTGCCACCAGCAAGGGAAGCAGCTCTCCTAGCTGGGAGGGTAGCCCTGCGGGCCTGTCCTCGGAGACTGCACTGATGCTGCTCTGTTAATCAACTGGCACTGGAAACATGGGACGCATTTGGCTTCTCCCTCCCAAAGCAAGCCCAGCCTGCCTGTGCTATGCCAGCCTGGGGAGCCAGATTTCTTGGGTGACACCCTCAGCTTCTCCCTACGTAGTCTTTAGATGTCTCAATTAACTGGGACAGTGACTCACAAAACATAACAATCTGCTACTTCCCTAATATTTGCAAATAACTGCACTTTACAGCGCCTGGAAACGTTCCCACTGTGAGATGCTAAGCTGCCACACCTCCCGCTACCTCTTGACACTTGTAATGAATATTTTGAACACCAGCAAATTCCTTTCTCTCTCCGATATTTCTCATAAAGCACACCCCCTTATTTTTACCCTTTCTATATTCTCAACTAGGTCATTGGCACCCAAAATTTAAAAAATAATAAGGAAGCCTCAAAAAATAAAAGGGCAAGAAGCCAATCAGACCTGCACACAGGGAGGCAGCAGGCCCAGCTGTCCCCATCACTGGACAGGTGATGGCAGGCAGACGAATTGAGTCTTCCTCCTCCTGCCTATACTTCCCCATCTCTAAGGAGGGGACAGGGACAGTACCCACTTCACAGGCTTTAGGAAGCTCAGTCCAGTAGTTACTCAGGATGCAGAGAACTCCACAAAGAGTGGACACACACATGCACTGATGCAACTACTGGCCAGTGACCCAGTGGTACCGTTTGGATGTGTCACTGACCCAAATATCATCTGGAAGTGTAGTTACCGTAATCCCCAGGTGTCATGAGAGAGACCCAGTGGGGGGTAACTGAATCATGGAGAAGTTACCCCCATGCTGCTCTTCTCGCGATAGTGAGTTCTCACAAGATCTGCCGGTTTTATAAGGGGCTTTTCTCCCTTTTGTTCAGCATTTCTCCTTGCTGCCGCCATGTGAGAAAGAACGTGTTTGCTTCCCCTTCTGCCATGATTGTAAGTTTCCTGAGGCTTCCCAAGTCCTGCAGAAGTGTGCGTCAATTAAACCTCTTTCCTTCATAAATAACCCAGTCTTGGGTATGCCCTTATGGCAGCATGTAAACAAACGAATACACCCAGGAGTGTCAAAACAACACAAACCCTGACTGCACCGTATCAGAGGTAAAAGGCTGGGGCTGGAACAGACACCATTGTGACCCCCAGGCCTGACCAGCTCACAGGAGAGGTGTCCTATTCTGCTCAGAGCCTGAAACCAAGGCTTTTCTGGCCTAAAGGTGACACCTGCAGCTGATCACCCCTTCCTGTATGAGTCAGGGTCCCACATGGGGTTCTATGTGATAAAGCATTTGTAAAGAAGGCATTTGTTCTGACATAGACATAGGCATGGGGCTGGATGCCCAATCTAGGGGAGGTTCCTATTTCTACATCTGGTGATGGAGCCAGGGTTCCACGGAGCCAGCCATTGGGGACAGAAGATGATCATGAGGAGGGAAGCTAGGACTTGCATGGCTGAGCTGGGGCCCTCAGGAGGAACTGATATCTGGATGCTCTCCCACCACCTCTCAGCCTCCATTGTCAGTACTGGGACTTCTGCAGGAGAAGTGAGTGGGTCCCCTGCCCAAGGCCCTAACTAGCACAGGGCCAGGGCTCAGAGAAGCTGACCAGAAGGGAGGGCTGGAATCAAGGATCCCTGGGCCCTCCACTGAGAAATGACCCCACCTGAGCTGCCAGCGCCCCTGGCACCCCCAGGGGCCGCCAGCCCCTCCTTCACTGGCACTTCCCAATGTCTCAGAAATGGACTTGTGGCCCAGGCTAGCCCAGAACTCTTGGGGAAGGGAACTCTACATTGATGAGACACAAGGCCCCCCACCTCACCAGTGCTGGCTGGGAGTAAGGTCGCCCAGCCATGGTTGAGCTCAATATGAAAATGAAATCTCTTAGTTGACATAAAAGCAAATGTTAAGACAGTTTGCCAACGTGTCCATGCCGAGGGTTCCCTCTAAGTCAGGTATGTAGGTGGCTCGTGTTATTGGCCTTCAGAATTGCAAATTGCCTGGGAGCAGAAGAAGCTTCTGAGGTCCAGAGTGTGGTCTGGCCGGAAGTACAAATAGCAGTTGGTCTCTGCACTTGGATGATCAGCACAGCCAGGCAATTCCAAAGGAAATAGAAAGAGTCCAGCTTCTTCCTGAGCTGGGGCTTTATATTTCAAACCAAGTGGGATGATGGCACCCACTTGACTTCCCTTTAAAGATGAAAAGGCCCAGTTGTCAATTTCCTGTGGCGACAGCCTATATATCACTCACTCCGGGATGGCTGGGTCTCTGGCTGTCCCTGGTAATGAAATTGCCCCGAGTCTAGCACCTCCCTGTTACCAAGTTTATAGGCCTCAAAACGTACTGTTTGTGCCTCCCCACAAACACAGGGTTATCTATTCTCTCCCTGGTGAAAAGTGAAGCATTTGGGGTGAAAGTCTGCACTATTCTTTCCTCCTCTTCTCAGCCCCTACGGACGCTTGCACCTCCTCACAACCCTCCCCTACTGGCATCCCAGCTACTCAGGTGTGTCGGAGCCAGCTTGTGCACATGGCTGCGTCAGCCCAGATTTGCAACCCCCGCTCCTTCCTCCTTAGCAAATGCAGGGTGGATATTTAGCCTCGCCCCTCCAGGTAGCAGAGAAGGCATTATTGTTTGGTTATCACGGCTGGGAGGGGTGTTCGGGGTGACCAGGGAATAGAGGCCACAGATGCTACTAACATCCTACAAAGTACAGGGCAGCCCCACAGCACACAATCCAGCCCTAACTATCAATAGAGTTGAGGCTGAGAAGCCCTGATTGTGGGAAGTCCATATCTCCACCTAATTCCCAGTCTTTAACTTTTCACAAGGGATCTGGTACCTCCTCTCCAAAAAGACATTTTGCTTGAGTTGGAAGAATGACCGTTCTGCTAGTTGTTCATAGAGTGGAATACTTTTACTGCATTGGCCAAGAAAGAAATCAAAATAAAAAGGTGACAACGCATTCTCCCTCTCCTGAAGGTCCAGAGAAGGTCAGTTTTCTGCTGCGTAAAATACCTACACAGTCTCCTGCAGAAGGAAGCAGTGAAGCTGTCACTCCCAGCCTCCCCACATGCCAAGCTCTGTGCTGACAGGCTGCGAAGACCTGTATTGTAAAGACAGGGGCTGCCTGCATGGTGACTCTTGAGCTCTGCAGAAACCACACACACACAGACACAAAGAGGATGAAAGAGGCAGCACCAGGGAGAGTGCCCTGGAGGAGACCCGCCGCCAGCCGCTGGCGTGTCAGGGAAAACAGGCCAGTACTCGCCAAGTGGGAGGAAACAGATTTACTGCCCGGCAGGATGAACAGAGGCCTGGTCGCCATGGAATCTCTGGAAACACACCAGTCACTCCCATAACACATGCCTGGCGGCCTCTGCATCTCCGTGTGTCAAGCCACCAGTCACAGACATTCTCCACAAGGATGGTCCCGGTACCTCCAGCAACACAGTCCTGTGGAAGGGATCCAAGGCGAGCTCGCACCCGGCCTGGCAGCACCACTGTGGGACAAAGACCAGTGCTCTGCTTGGTTTGGCTGCAGCAAACCTTCCAGAAAAGATCGCTAACCCTGGCACTGCGCTTCCTGTGAAGGCACTTGTGAAGCATTTCACTTACAGTATTTAGTTTAATCCCTGTTTTACTCATTAGAACACAGGGGCACAGAGAGGTTAGGTGACTTGCCCAAGGCCACACAGCTAGTACCTGGCATGTCTGGGTTCAAACCAAGGTAGCCCAGCTTCAGAAGCCACAGTGTTAGCCCTGATCATGACCCAGAAGGTCTACTGTCTGGCAAGAGGCAGCTGGGCACCTCGCCTCCCAAGGCTCCCAGATAGCATTGGCAGAATGGGCTCCATACTCCCATGGCCCCTGGCAGCATTCAGAAGCCACTTAGTAAGTGTGGCTGAGCCCACTGAGTGCCATTATGGTGACCATCCTTCTAAGGCCATGTGACCCGTCAGTCCTGTCCAGCAGGGAGCCGCGGTCCTAACTGGAGCACAAGAGGATTTTGTCAGGTGCCTCCTCCTCCCTGCTCATGCCTGACATCCATGATTCTGTATCACCTGCAGTCCTGAGATTGGGTCTACCCAACGTGCTTGGAGTAGGCAGGCCCTTGGCTGAAGCTGCACAACTCTTTCAAATGAGAGATCCCATGCATTTATCTCAGTGGGATGTCAGACAGGCCGCACGTGTTCTGTAACTTCCCTCAGAGACCCTTGTTCATACAGACAAGTTGCTTCCGCCGGTTACTTCTGCCTACTTACTCCTTCCACTCCCCCTTCTCTTCAAAGACGTCTGCAGGCTGGACTATTTAACAGCACACTGTGTTTGCTATACAAATTATTGATTGCCTGTTTTCAGACTGTCTTCTCACACAGCCTCCCGTAGTGATTGAGAATGGAGTTCCAGGGGTAAAGTGCACCTTTTCTCAAGTTCAGCCGCCAAAGCGGTTCTGTGTTACAAGGCTCAGGATGTTCTTATCTCTATGTTTTTCTTCCCACAGATGCTGTTAGTCGGGTGCAGAAGTGTATGTGTGGGTTTGTTAGTTTATGCTTTTTAGTGGTGTGCCCAGAAACCCAAGCTACAGTGGGAATTTAATGTTTCTTACATACAGAGTGGATTCTAGTGTAAAATAAAAATCTGGGACCAGGGAAGCCACACTTGATTTTACCTCTTAGGAAGGCTGTCCCTGTGGCCTGGTGGTTAGCAATGCACACTGATGAATGTGGGCCTCATGGTGGAAACTTCTCGTGACCATCTTTTAGTGTCCTGAGCAAAGACTGAGAATTTCCCAGAGGGCTTATCAGTGACCAGGGATGGATTTATACTTACAACTGTAAATAGGAAGGAGGGTAGACAGTAGTGGCTAGGTCAGGGGTCAGAACTTTTGGGTGACAGTGTGTGCATATGTGTTTGTGGGGTGGGATGCAGGCAGTGATGGGACTGGAAGACGCAGGCTGTGGCTCTGTTTTGTCAAGCATTTGAAGTACACAAATATCCAGATGTTTTGAGCCCTAAAGATAGCTGAATGTCCCAAAGCCAGACTGAAGTTCACCATTGTCTCAAAAAGTTGGGGGTCCTATAGCCCCAGCCAGATCTGCAGGTCCCTGGTATGAATGTGTTCCTGAGGGATTCCTAGGTAATGCTGGCTAATTTAATTTTACCAAGAATTGTTATCATACCAAAAACATTACAGCTGGTGTTTTACAAAGAAAAATAATATTTTAAAACATACTAGCTTTCCTAAGATGACATGTCCATCAAATCCTTCAACTGTTTCACAACCTACTAATTAGATTAAGGCAATTTAATGACTCAGGCATATAAAATGCCTTACCTTACCTCTCCCTCCTTCACTAATGCATACATAGACAGAGAATTAGGTGGGAGAATTTTAAGGCCAGACCCATATAAGCTAGGAGATTCAAATTAAGGTTTAATTAACCTGCTTAGTACAAGAATCTCTGAACAGCGGGAGATTTTACACACTGTTACATGTGATCTGTAATAATCAGGCACAACAGGCTTCTCCACACCATTATGTGGTACCAGGATATCTGCCTCGGCCTATGTATTTGATCAAATGTCTGGAACCTGTCCATTCCAGAAGAAAAATACTTGGAGCTATCCTTGAAGATCATCCTCAGGCTGTGCACATACACTGAAGAATCTGGGAAAAGAAGGTTTGTATTAGTCCGTGTTCACACTGCCGACAAAGACATACCTAAGACTGGGCAATTTACAAAAGAAAGAGGTTTAATGGGCTCACAGTTCCACGTGGCTGGGGAAGCCTCACGATCATGGTGGAAGGTGAGGAGGAGCAAGTCACGTCTTACATGGACGGCCGCAGGCAAAGAGAGAGCTTGTGCAGGGAGATTCTCATTTTTAAAACCTCAGGTGTCATGAGACTCATTTACTATCAAGAAAATGGTGCAGGAAAGACCCGCCCCATACTTCAGTCACGTTCTACTGGGTTCCTCAAACAACACATGGGAATTGTGGGAGTCACCATTCAAGATGAGATTTGGGTGAGGACACAGTCAAAGCATATCAAGGTTGCATTCAGTCAAGACATCCATCATGTCATAAACAACCAGTTGGATTCATCAAATAATTGACTGATTGATACACGATTTATTGTCTGCTCAGACGGTGTCTCACATAACAGCCCATGGCGAGTCAGAGTCGAGTTGAACCTGTGATTTGCACCCTGTATTCCAGTTTAACCAGTTGAATATTCACAGGGCAATGCCCCCTTTATTCCCTCCTAACCAGCTGGATACTCACAGAGCAAGCCAGATGGTTTGCTTCATCTTCAGGTTAGGAAGAAGGATCTGATTGGACTCAGTCATTGGTGGCTATGCAGGTGAGCACAGTACTCTCCTTTTGCAGCAGAGGGGTGCCATGCTTTCGATGTTTATCTGCTCCAAACCTCATGTTGAAATTTGATCCCCAGCATCGAAGGTGGGAGCAGAGGTGCTCGGGTTGGGGGCTGATCCCTCACGAAGAAAAGCATGTCCTCCATGGGAGTGAGTTCTCGCTCTATTAGTTCTACCAGAGCTGGTTGTTAAAAAGAGTCTGGCACCCCCAGACCTCTCTCTCTTTCCTCCTCTCTCATCCTGGGATCTCTGCACAGGGCAATTCCTTTCACCTTCCACTGTGAATGAAAAATCTTATCAGACGCTCATTCCAATTTTGAACTTTCCAACGTTCACAACCATGAGCCAAATAAACCTTTTTTCTTTGTTCATGACGCAACCTCAGATATTCCTTTGTAGCATCCCTAAACAAACTGAGGCAAGAGATATGTTGGGTGTGACTTTTACTATGAGTTGCTGGCCTGTTTCCTTCTTATCTTAGGTTAATTCCATATAAGTATGAATCCCAAGAGTTTGGGACAAATTGACAGTGTATATATTTTCCTTCTTTGAAGCCAGCATCTCACTTTTCTCAGCTAAATAGTCACTTTTCAGATGCTATGCCTAATAAGGAAATTATGGGAAGATGGACATGCCATCGAAATCGTGGCTTTGTGTGTGAGTGAGTTGGCTATAAAAAAAATATCCCTCATACACCTGAATGAAAAAGAGAAGTGAAAAAGACCCTTTCATTGATTGGATGAAAGATACATTCCCTCCTTTCTAGATGCATTACGAGCTCACGGTAAGAATCTTTCCATGTATAGCTGCTCCCTCTCCTACTGATGTCCTACCACAACTTCCTCCCTACTCCCTGCACTTCAAATCAAACATGTAGTCACACATACCTGGCAACTTCTCCTTACTAGATAGACTAAGTTCTCCAATGTAAAAAGGGATTGTGGCCATGGACAGTGGTCAAGGCTGTGTCCAGATGTACCAGAGTTTCCCAGACCTGTCCAGAGAATGTTATACAAGTTAGCAGGGCTTTTGGCCTTCCAGCTTCATGGGAAAGGAGGCAACTCTGCCATAGGTTAGTCAGCTAATCATTGGCTCTTCCATTCATCCCTAAAGATGCAGCCAGACATGTGGTTGTCAGGCTCCTGGGGATGACTTTTTCCGGGTTTATATCATTAATAACTATATAATGAATCTATCAATACTCATGTCTGTTCTCTGAGCAGGAAAATCTCAAACAACTTCAATTTTATATATATTTGAGACAGGGTCTTGTTCAGTCACCTAGGCTGGAGTTCAGCAGTGCAAACACAGCTCACTGCAGCCTCAACCTCCTGGGCAGAAGTGATCCTCCCACCTCAGCTTCCCATGTAGCTGGGAACACAATACACCCACTTAATTTATTTTTATTTTTACTTTTATTGTACAGACAGGATCATGCCGTGTTTCTCAGGCTGGTGTCAAATTCCTGGGCTCAAGTGATCCTTCTGTCTCAGCCTCCCAAAGTGCTAGAATTATAGTCATGGGCCACCTTGCCCAGCCATGAATTATATTTTTGAGAAACCAAGTAAACCTACCTTATAGAAGAATTCCAGCTGATGAAATGGAAAGAATGATACAATAAACAATCACTATTTTGCGAACTCCCAAAAAATTGCTGATTCGGGAAATGATCAGCAATAGATGGGACCACTGGGTAAAGGCTTCACGGGGAACTTCACAAGGAGGCATAGGCTGCCACCATAGCCACTGATCCATGGTGCATCACGAAATGTGAAATCACCACGTGCTGTGGACCTCCCGAGAGCCTACGCATAAAGGAAGCCACAATGTTTGCCACTTAAGTGATCTTTGCCAAAAAATTGAACCTAAATCTAATAAAGTCTTTAGAAGTAACTTCCAGTTTTCAGGAGGTATGGGGAGAGACTACCATGCTAAATGACACAGTGAGGAAACAGACAGACAAGTTCACCTGAAGGACCTCCGAGCTGGTTTCATTAACAAGTCCAAGTCATGGAATAAAAAAAAGAGGATTCTTTACATTGAAAGAGACCTAAAGAGACTTAGCAACCAAATACAAAGTGTGGAGCTTGTTTGAATCTGGGTCTACACAAAGCAGCTTTACTTAGACCTGAGACAACTGAGGACATTGAACTAGAGACTGGGAATTTGATGATTCCAAATGCGTATTTCTCCTTTTGTAAGAAAATGGCATTGTGCTGATGTGAGAAAGTGTCTGAATTCTTTGGAGATTCACAATGAAGTACATAGAAGTAAAATGAAATAATATCTGGAATTTGCTTTTAAATACTTCAGCCAAAACAGTAATGCAAAATCTTGATAATGACTGAATCTAGCTGATGAGCACTTGAGACTGCGTCATATGATTTTCTCCATTTGTTGGTATATTTGAGTTTTTCTTAATAAAATAAACTATGCTGTTGCTGTAGAAGGAAGAAAGGAAGAGGAAAATGAGGGAGAAAGGGAGGAAGGGAGGAAGTTGGATTTTCCTGCATTTTGTGTGCACACTTTATCCACGAGGGGTTATTGTCTGTATTTGCCCAAATGTGGTATTGGCAAGGGTGGAGTCACACATAAAAGGCCCTGCTGCCGAGGCACACGCTGTTTACCAATGCTACGAGCCAGAATTTCACTCTTTCCTGAAAGTTCAAACGACTGGGGAAGGTGGTTGCAGAATGCTGGAGGGCTCAGCAAGACATCACTGTCCAGGCGTCCTCCGCCTGCTCAGCCTTTGTTAATCTGGTGAAGGAAGAAAGAGCGTCAAAGATTGCCCTTTAATTATTTGTGATCTTAGAAAATTATACTCTTGAAGGTGTTTCTCATTATAAATCTAATTTGAAATAGCACAGCAGACCCTTCTTTCCTTCTATGAGCCTCAGTCTTAATTCTGAGCTAGAGAAATATTTGAAAGAGGGAGAAACTTACCAAAGGGGTGAGCGCTATAATCACTCTAAAACAAATGTTTTTCAAATATATGAACCTGTGCGCTAAGAAATCATTTTAATAGGTCATGGCCAGCATTTGAGAGAACAACGATAGGCAAGAGATAAGAATCAAAACACATTTCATGTAAGTTTTGTCTTTTCAGATTTTTGTTTCAACCACATCAGCACTGAGTGCTGGGTCATGACATGAAATGTATTTCTTACTCTATCTGTCCTTAAAATGATTGATAAACACAGTTCTAGAAATAAGCATGACTCTGTGGACGGTCCTTTCACATAACATGTTCAACTTCACTTGAACATATTATGCTTATTTATTATTAAATGTCATTTCCAAAGACTGTGGGTCTTTTACTGTTTGAGTAAATTAAGGGAAAATATATAACACCACACTGATTTCCTTGAAATTACAGTCACCTGCACTGATTTGTACATCTGGAATAAATTACTGTCCCTGTCAGATGTAATTGAGAGGAACAAGAAAATTTAGTGCCATACAGAGCAGGAAAGTAGAATTTAAAATATTTAGCATTTCTTCAGATAACGCTACTCAAAGCAACCCTGATACAACAGTGCGGACACATATGCCCAGTACTGGGCTCAAACCCTACACTGGAGAAGCGTGCTCCGGAAGAGGAGGGAACGTGCTCTGAATGGATGAGAGAGTCTGCTTTTTGATGCGCACTTGGGTGTGATGTTAGCGTGCACTCCCCTGGCATCTGGAATGTTCTGCCGCATAGCCAGGCTTCCTTCTGCCTTTCCTCCTGACGGCTGCAGCCACTGTCAGCACTTCCTCTCCTTCCCGTCCTGGCACCGTGACCTCCCAGGCATGGTCAATATCTTGGCCTCTGAATCTTCTCACTCTTTGCTCATCTAGACTGAAAGGCCATGTTGCTTCTTCCAGGGGCAAAGACATGGCAGAGTTTCAACCACTGCACCCGAGAGCCTGGGTGAGCATGGCCTGGTGGGGGCAGAGAAAACAGAGCCGAGTGCACTCTCTGCCCCAGCTCCTCCTCTTAACCTGAGGACAAGGAAGGAGGCTGCCTGCACACAGCTGCTTGGAGCCCCCTCCCTCCACCTCACATTCTGATGGTTCTACTCTGTCTTTTCATACCAATCTAGCAGTCAGGGGAGGTCTCTTGATTCCCCTGCAATTCTGCTTTGCCTTCAGACAGGTTACCACAGCATCCCATTTTTTAAATTTTATTTTTTGCCCATATACTTGGTAGAATTGTATAACCTCCAAAAATTCAGACACAGGGAACCTGTGGATGCGAACTTATTTGGAAACAGGTCTTTGCAGAGGTGTCAAGCTAAGATGAGGTTACAGTGGGAGAGGGTGGACCCTACATGCAGTATGAGGAGTGTCCTCATAAGGAGAGGGAGATTTGAGCACAGAGACACAGAGGGGAACGATGCCACGTGTAAATGGAGGCAGAGACTAGAACGGTGCACCTGCAAGCCAAGGAGTGCCTCGGAGTCGGCAAGGGCCAGGAGAGGCAGGGGCTCCTCCTCTAGAGCCTGCAGGGAGGATGTGGCCTGCAGACACTGCTTTTAGACTTCTGACCTCCAGAACTGGGAGAGAGTCATTACACGGTTGTTTCTTATAGCAGCTCCAGGAAACCAATGTAGTCCACAGAGTTGTTCCAGCTTCAGGAAGCAAGGCCCAGGAAGGCCAGCAGTGAGTGCAAAATCAAAAGAAGTGAGTGCACAAAAGAAGCACGGATGCATATTTCCTTGGAACTGCGGCCCAGGGCAAGGGAGGGGCACGATGCCATCCAGTGTTCCTTTCTGCCCTAGTTGAAAATTGGCCCGGCATGAGTGGGTGACCGATAGCTTTTCTCAACTCACTTGCGGTATTTACAGGGAGTGGAGTTTCTGCTGAATCATAATCTTGTTGGCTGCCAGTCTTTGGTCTGGATACTGCACTTTCTGTGTATGTATGCATGTGCGTGTGTGTGCATCCGTGTATGTGTGCATGTGTGGGTGTGTCTGTGTGTGCTTTCATGTGTGTGCATCC
>CM052660.1:4593635-4609350 GCA_028533165.1 Leontopithecus rosalia
ACACACACACACACACACTCTGTTCACAGGTCCTCATGCACATATGCCCTATGACAATCACCAACACACAGCTCGGCACTGAACACACCTGCACTCCCACACATTTACACAAGTTTACACTTTAGTGACACACACACAAGCCCCACACACAGCATACAGAGACACTCAGATCTACAGATAAGCATGCATCAACCCACACCGAAGACATATATACACATGCACGGCAGCAGAGTGTGCGTCTTCACTTGTACAAACAGGCATATGCAGAGATGCCGACGCTAACATGCGCAGACACTCAAGAGAGGATGCATACACACTCGCTCACACACAGGCGCATACATGGGCAGGTTGAACCTGCGGGAGGTTTCATTAGTTCATGTATCTTTCACCTCTCCCCACAGGTGGCTCTGCCTGGAAGACAGTCGGCTGAGAAGGCAGCTTCTGGGCCTTGTGGGCACAGGGAGCTCCAAGTTCACTATTGATTTCTGCCTTTCATTCGGCATCAGGACAGGCTCATCAGAGTGAGCTTTGCGGTCTGTAGGCGGTCCAGCATGCAGGAAGCCTGGAGCCGACAGTTTGCCAAGAGAGCAGAGGTTGCTTGAGACAAGGACTTGCTAAGAGGAACAGACCTCCCTCCAGCCAGAATCCTGCCCTTGCCAGAGCAACGGGGTGAGGGGGTGAGGGAGCACGCACAGCCAGGGAGAGGAAGCCTTTGGAAGTGAACCGAGCTCAGCGCCCCAGTGTCAGGCTCTTGCCGAGCATGAAGACGTCTGAGGCAGCGTCCCGCGGCGGTCACGAGCTGTCTCTGGACTCCTACTGCCTGGCCTGAATCCCGATCCACTTTCTGCCTCATGTCAGCTGCGTGCCCTTCCTCAGGCTGTTCGCCCTGTCTCCCCGAACGCAGAGATACTAGGGGTACATGAGAATGAGGCTAGCAGAGCACGCAGGCAGTGGGAGGGGAGTGAGGCGGGCAGCAGCAAGGACGGCGGCGCAGGCTGACCCTTCTGGAGCTCCATCCTGCCCCTCTGCACCCCGTCTAAAATCCAAAATCTTCCTTGCACTTCCAGATGGGAGTTTTAAAAGTGAAAATCGATGCACTCCAACAGAAAGCACAAATGTTCAATTACGAGATAAATGGAGCATTAAAGAACACATTATGTAACACGAGTGGTTAATTGTGCAGGCGTTAAAGATCTAGAAAGGCCGGAAGACCTTCGGCTTCGCAATGAGGCATGGCTGCCTCGGACAAAAACAAACTTGCAAAGCAACTAGAGAATCCAGAAAAACAAATGCCTGCCACTTATCCATCCTATCTGCAGGAAGGGAAATGAATCCCCACACACCCATCCTGAGCAATTCCCACGGGCACCTGCCTCTGATTACTGCTTACCTTAGTATCTGCTGCACCTCCACGAGCTGGGCCTCAGGGACTCTACCTCGTCATTTACAGGAAAGGTCTGCAGTGACTCCTCCCAACACCTTTCCCACAGGGAGCCTCGGATCCGTGAGGCCCCAGCAAAAAGGGGGTGGTCCTTCGGCCAGGGCACCACGAAACTCAGCATTGCAACCTGCCCCTGGCCCGACATTCCCCACGGGCAGCCATACACTTCTTCCTACTTTGCTGTCAATTAGAAGAAGCTCCCAACATCTAACAGACACTTACTAAGCACCTGTGGTGTATAAGGCCCATTCAGACAAAGTCTGGGCAAGCAAGGCCAAAGCTGGCTATACTTAGCCCGCTAGCTCCAAGGGTCTGCCCAGCCAGTGGGGTTAGGTGCTGGCTGTAGGCTCAGGCACTCCTTACAAGGGAAAGCATCTGTGCACCTTCTGGGCCCCTCCCCACCGGAAGGAGGCTTTGCTTACTCTGGCTGCAGGAAGATATCCTACTTGTGTCCCACGGGTGGTGGGACCCGGATGCTCATGGTAGCCAGGGTCCAGCTGCCATGATGGTGGTCATGGTGGGGCCTGCACCATTAGGAACGCTGTTCGTGCCTCCCTCCTTGTGGCTGACTGGGGCAGGAGCGAAACCTGAGCGCATGCTCACTCAGGCCCGCACCTGGACTGCCTTTGCAGGAAGGAGTAGAACAAAACCATCAGTTGCCTGGACTCTGGAGCCAGCAAGCAGGGTTCAAATCCCAACTCTGTCACTTTCCTAGCTGGGCCACTCCTCCCAGTCTCAGTCACAGAGACCTCTTTGCTGAAGGTCATTGGGGGGTTCCATGAGGTCATGCCTTTACCTCCCTACCTGGCACACAGGATGGGATGTCCTGGGTGAGCGTTCCTGATTATGCCGTCATTGCTGGTGAATTTATCTGTGCTGGCCTTAGGGACACCAGAGAGTAGGGCCCCTGCCCCGGGGATGCTGAGTTCAGTGTCCCACACCAGAAAGGCCACATCACAGTGTCTGGGACCCTGGAGAATACAGCTGCTCAGGGCCCAGGCTCTCCAGGGCTGAAGTAGGTGTGCCCACTGCCATTCAACTGGCCCTGGAGAACTCCCTCAGGAAATCTGGTGCCAGTGAGATTCCCGCTTCCCCTGGGGCTCCTTCACCCACCCTTGCTGCTGGGCCAGCCTCAGCCCTTCAGGCCCTGTGGGTTGGGGGGTACGGTCGGCCCCTCTCCACAACGTGTGCGCTCACGGCGCACACGTGCCAGGCCCACACGTGCCAGCTGGGGACTTGAAAACTTCCTGGAAAGAAACAAATGGCTGGGGTTTCATCAACAAGCATAGATGCTCATTTGAAAGAAATGATTCCCACTTCACACCTTACTGTAATTTTCCAATTAATTGTGATTTAAATATGTTAATGCAGCTAACTAGGTTGAGCATCAGCTTAAAGACTTTCTGAATAATGAAGCAAGACCTCCTGGTACACAGAAAAAGCAGGAAATTTTCCATTGAATGCAGCAGAATGAAGACAGACATTCAGTCCTGAGATGGGGCTGGCCTCAGCCAGTGGCTAAGCCCAGGCAGATAGCACGGGAGGGGCCTGGAGCCACAGAAAGCCTAGAGGCCATGCCCTCCCTCCCACTCCCTTCGCTGGGTCTTCTCTGCAGAGAGCACCTGCACTGCTCTTCATGGGGCATAGGAGGAGCCCCAGGAGGTCCATGACCCCAAATATCCCCCTTAGTAGCCCATTTCAACTCTTCTTCCTATTGCCTCCCTCTGTCCTGACCCCAGCCCAGTCCTCAGAGACATGTGGGCCTGGCCACTGCCGGGAAGAAGTGCCCTTCCCTCCCTGGATGGAGCCCAGGCAGGCCATGGTGAGCTTGGGGGGCCTGAGCTGCTTGGCACTGGAACTTGCTCTCCCCTCTCCAGGTGAGATAAGCCATAGGGCCTCGGACAGCCAGCAGAGGACAGTCTTCCATGGGAGAAGCCCATGCTGCTATCTCCACCCACAGCCCCCTCCACAGCAGCCTCTAGTCCCTCAGGCCACATCTGAAAGATGGCGCTTAACCACAGCTCTGCCCTCTCCGGATTCCCCAGGACCCAGTATTTATGCTCCAGCCTCCCCGCCACCCTGTCTGTTATACACGGCAGGCGGAGATGTTGACCTGGGGGTTGTCATGCAGATTCAATAGGATCAAGTTCATGAGTGCCGAAGCTATGCCTGGGGAGGTGGAGGGCGCCCACCCTGAGATGCCTGTGGGGGCATGGGGGTCTCAGTTCACACGGGCGCCTCTTTCCACGGGGACAGAAAGCTTATGCTGGGCTGACAGGCGGGTCAAACAGCCCAACCAGTTACAACCTGGTCCACCTAGACCCTGGGCTCTGGTTCCTCCGTGAGCTACCCAAAGGCCCTGATGTCCTGCTGTGCCCGGCCCTCTCCAGGACATTCTGTTAGTGCTGCTCAGGCTGCCGTGACCGATGCCACCGGCTGGGCGGCTTCAACAACAGTTGATTCCCCGCAGCTTGGAGGCTGGAAGTCCAGGAGCAAGGTGGCACTGGTTGGTTTTTGCTGAGGCCTCTGTCCTGCTCGCAGGTGGACGTCGTCTCCCTGTGTCCTCACACAGTCGTGTCTCTGTGCATGTGCAGGTCTGGCGTGTCTCTCTCCTTCTCTGTGTCCTAATCTCTTGTTAGAAGAACATACTGGATTGATGCCCACCCTAATGGCCTAATTTTAACTTAGCTACCTCCTTAGAGGCCCCGTCTCTAAACACAGCCACATTGGGAGGTACTGGGGTTAAGGCTTCAACATACGAATTTGGAGAGAAAATTCAGTACATAAGAGACATAGAAGGGTCCTCCAGTCAAGTGTAACTTTTAAAATTTGTTAATTCATTTAACGCATATCTATGGCGTGCATACAATATGCCAGGTGTTCTGAGTGACGCATTTAAGGGAATACAGTACAGTAGTGGATGAAACAGAAGAAGTCCTACACGTGGAGCTTGTTTCAGTGCAGGGAGATAGACAGGAAGTAAATAAACAACACACTACAGACTATCTCAGCTGGCGTTAAGTTCTATGGAAGCACTACACTGCAATTAAGGGAATCGGAGTCCCAGCCTGCTTCAGAAGGACACGGGGAGCAGACGAGTGGGCCAGCAGTCACTCCAAGAAGCAGCCGGCATTGGGCATTCAGATGGAGCTGGATGGGGCTCCACCTCTCAGAGCACTGACTCCGCCCGGTGCTGACAGTTCTATGATGGCTTCACGTTCTCTGGCATTAGCGGTTCATTTAGCTGAATTTTTTCTTCCAGTTATAAATTGGAGAGTGACTGTAAACTTTGCCAATCACTGTGGATTTACAAAGGCAATGATGATAAATGTACAGATTAGCAGAGATGGGTTTCTGACCTGGTCTTCCCCTCAGTGCTTGGCAGTCTTTTAGTGCCCTAATTGAGAGGAGTCGGAAGAGTCCCGCTTGTTAATACAGAAGAAAGCGTTTAGCTTCAATACACAGAGACAGGTAGGGTGCCATCATGGCTGAGGAGAGGCAATAGCAGTGATAATAAAAGCACCAGACAAACTCCTGTGACTTTGCAGCCACAGGTCAGGATTTCCTCTGCGCTAACGTTGGAGGTAAAGAATCAAAGATGTAGAAATTTTTTCCCCAAACCCATATTGGGGCAGAAGCTCCCACCTCCCTGTAACTCCCCCGGGACCAGCATCCCATCAAGGAGACCTTGATGTGGTGTTGAAGGCCATGGTGAGCTCACACATCTCACTCCAGCAACTCTTTGATCCAGTCCTGACTTTGCAGCCTGCCTCCATGCTCATGCCCTGGCATCCCCTGATACAGCAAAGGAAGAGGAAAGCACTGGCAGGGGCAGCTGCAAACTCAGGGCTATTTAATCAATGCCCTTTGGCAGGACAGAGGCAGGACAGAATTATCATTGCCATTTAAAGATAAGAAAAAGCAGGGGCTTAGAAGGCCTGAGAGACTCACCCAAAGTCACATAGCCAAGACACAATGGGAGGGGTTGGCTGGCCTCTTTGGGCCATGGAACCCCTCCCTGCCTTGCCTCCACCTTGGTGACCTCTTCATGCAGACTGGCCCACATGAGGTTGGTTCCTTATACAGATGAAAGCAACTGCTGGCCCGGAGGCGGTTCCCAAGAGCCTCAGGTTCACTGAAGATGCAAATCCCTGCTGTGCCCAGAGGCTGACCAAGAAGAAAGCTTAGGTTCCATGCTGAGTGTGAAGCTGAGCTCCTTCCTTGTTGTTCTGAGAATGTCACTGTCCCCGGCCACCAAGGGAAAGGCAGCTTCTTTAAGGTCCGACGTGTTCCAGCAGGTCTGTAGCAGAACATTCAAAGCCTCTAATCAGGCAGAAGACAGGCCTGACCACCCTGGCTGTCAGACAGCCTGCAGGAGGGTCCCTGGGACATAGGCCTTGCAGGCACTGGCCTGGGGGCACTCGTGAAACTCCATTCCTAGACTTCAGTCTGGAAAATTCAGCTTTGATGATAAACTACTCACACTGCAGCCCCCACGTGGGGTTTACCACGGTCTCTTCCGGCTCAATGTCCCCTGTCCCCATGCAGATGCGGGAGTCCTCTTGTGCCCATTCCCCAGAGACTGAAGATTCTGAGTGGGCTGGGACTATCTCTGCTTTCTCTTTGGGTCTAACCCACTGCTGTTAGAAAAAGAACTTGGCACACCCAGTGCATGGCTGATGCATGGAGAGACAGGTGGAAAGGTGGCCCCGTCACGGTCCCCACCCAAGCATGCCAGGGTTACATTCTGGGTGCGCAGAGCAGAGGAGCAATCACAAAGTGATCAAAGGCTGAATGACCCTCCAGTGAGCACAGTCAGGACAGCGGTGTCCAGGGAGAGACGGAGCTGCCCTCTAGAGACCGACCAGCACATGTTTAAGGTGCTGCAAAACTAGCTCTGGTTAACGCTGATGAGCTGACTCCGAAGTTCGCAATGAAAAAGTTCTAAAACATTTTCCTTTCTGCATATCAATAATCTTGGTGCCTGAGGTTTAATAGTGCTTGTATTTGAATTGCCCACTGGGGCAGGGAGTCAGCCTTTCTACTGCTCTAATATTCTAACCCCCTCCTTGCACCCCACAGAGAGCTTCTTCTGTAGCCCCTGGTGGACAGTGGCAAGAAAGTACCTCTCTGACATTTGACCTGCCTGAAGCACACCTTGAAGGCCCGATCCCTGTCCAGACCTGACAGAGAAGGACCCTGGGAACACTCCTGACTGCAGGCCTGGGATCTGAGGCCTGTGCCTAGGGCATGCCAAGGGACACCCTGCTCTGGCCACGCCAGGCAAGCAGTTTTACCAACACTAACTCATCACCCCTTCACAAGAAATCCACCCATTTTATAGAAGATGAAACTTGAGGCTTAAGGAAGGGAATGAGTTTGTTCAAGATATCAGCTAGAAAAGGGCAAGACAGAGAATCGAACCCCAGGTGATGTGAACTCCCATGCCTGAGGTAATGCGTGGTGCCGGGCCCCTCTCCTGGGTGCTGCACTGCCTTTGTGGGTGGTCTTCCCAACTCCAAAGGCCCCACCTCTCCTCCTCCTCTTCCTCCTTCTTTTTGTCTATCTAAATGCACCTGGCTAATCATGGCCGAAATAGATCCGGGAAAACACGCTCCCAGGAGTCCGCAGTGATGCTCCTACACAAACCCAGTGCCGCAGCTGCTCTCCTTGTTTTCCAGACTCGTGGAATGTGGCTCGGATTCCTGCTGCGTCTGGGCCGTCCTCTATTCTAGCCCAAGGCTGTTTCTCTTCGTAGTCAAGTTTTTCCTCCTGAGTCACCCACCTTCAGGCCTGTGCTCAGACTGCTGTCCTCACTGGAAGGGCCTTTTCTGGCAACCTGCAGAACTCCAACAGTTTACATCTTTGCCTGGCACCCCTTGGGTCTCTCTGTAGTAACTGGCAGGGATTGAAGCAGAGTGAAGCCCAGTGGCTACCGAGTCACTCATCTCTGTACACGACGAGTTCTTAAATGACATTAGTCTCTTTCAACCCAACCACCTACTTCATGTGTTTGTCTGTCATTTGACCCAGACAACCCTAAAGGTTTCTTACATGCCACACGCCATCCATGTCACTGGTGGCGTGGTAAGATGGCTTGAAACCAACGGCCATTGATAAAAACTGATGGATGTGTGCTTGTTGACATAGTAGGTCAACTGACTCCACTCCAGAGAGATGGGGGATGTACGTTCCTGAAGGGCCATCTCTGATTCTCCCACTTACCCTCTGATAAACATACCAGTGCCACAAAAGAGGTGGCAACCAAGCTTCTTCTCCTGACAACTCACACACATGCCCTGCCTTGGGACAGCTTAGTGACTTAGTTTGTTGGAAAGCAGGTATTTTTCATCCACCCAAATACCTTATTTCCCTGTCTGAATTCCTCAAATGCCTACGCCACGTATCCATCTATTTCTGCAACCGAGTTGGTCCCCATCCTTTGGCTTATTCTGTGGTTTGTGTAGAACAGGATGTCTTGAGTATATGGAATGATCCCAGAGCTTTCAGTTCCTTGAAAGAAGAACTGAAAGAGCCTGAAAGAACTGAAGGACTGAAAGACGTGAAGAACCTCGTTTCTTGCTTCAGCGTCTGCTGCTTCCCTTGCCTTCAGCATTTGCTTGGCCAACTCCTGTTCTTCCCTGAAGGACAGGTTCACAGGTCTGCTTCTTAGTGGGGCCTTCCTTGACCCCTTCTTTACTAAGAACACGTGCAATTACTTGTTCATTACCTCCCTCGTTAGATTTTAAGCTCCCTTAGGGCAGGGCCCCCTACGCCTTGTTGATCATTTCCAGTGTGTGACATGATACTGTCACAGAGAAGGCACTCAATAAATACTTCTTCAAAGAATCAATAGATGTTCAAATTAAGGCCATTAATTCAGGGTGATGATGCCAACAGCTCGCCTTAATAATCTGCCAGAAGCCCTTTCCTTTGCTGTTTCGCAAGAGGAGATGGAAGCGCCCAAGTCTCACACGGAGGCAGCAGCCACACATGGCAAGACCCATCAAAGAGGCCGCCACTTAAAAAACAACCCGATCTGGCGGGAGCCTTTCCCCCTTCTCCACAGAGCAGAAGTCACATGGAATGAGGTCCCACGGTCTCCTCTACAAACATGTTTGGATGTTTCGCACTTAGGTCAACACTGACAGTCATTGGAAGTGGCACATTTAAACACAAAAAGCACGAGGCATTAACAGATCCAGCCGCTCAGGGCCCTGCACCCTTTACAGGAAAAGCCCTTAAATCAACATAACATGCCTAAATTGTGTAAATGCCAGCGCTTTCCAAGCCATTCACTCCCGTGTGCCCTTGATGGGCCTTTCTTCGACATTCTGTCTCTGCATCCACAGAGGACTCGGTGGGCAGGAGAGGGGGGATGGGCACCCTGGCACTTACAGGGCCTCAGTCTCAAGGAAGCCAGGAGGGAATGGGAATGCAATCCCAAACTGCACTTGTGTGAATTCCACCTGCTAAAAGGCTGCACTCGAACGCTCGTTGGCCCTGTGTCCGACCGGGGGTTATGTCAGCTGCGGCCACTGCACATCTTGGGTGTTTTTCCCCGAGAAGTTACTTTGTCACACTGCGGCCCCCTCTGGGGTATGTGTGTGGAATGCCCTGCAGCCCACTGGCATCTCTGTCATTCCAAAGTTCTTGTGTGCACGCTGTTATGGTAGCCCTGGAGGCACACCTGTGGAGTGCTGGAAAAGGTAGAATCCTCATGTGTTGATGTGGAAATGGAGACACAGTACAGTTGCCTGATTGGTCAGACCTCTCAGGGCAAGGGCTCCCTCCCGGATAGCGTGCACTGTCCATCCCCACCTGCACAAGCACCAAGTGCCAGTCCCTCTGCCAATGATGCCAGCGGTGATGTCATTGCCAGGACCCACGGGCACTCTCCAAGGCTTTCTGCACAGCCTGCTGCAGGCCCCACTCCCGGGAACCACTCCTGAGACCCCCATGTCCTTACATTCGGGTCTCGAGAAGCATCAATCTTTAAAGATCCAGCCCATGTCTGAGGGATGAGGGATGCTGGCCTCTGCCGCTGTTGGGTTCCTGGCTTGACCTTGGACCTCACTGGCCTTACACACCCTGCCTGGAGTGCCTGGGCCCAGGTACAGCCAAGGGGGATGGGGGGATGGGCACACTGGATGAGATTCAGCAGGATGGGTCCACGGCCATTTTCAGGACAAAGAACTTGTAGCTTTGGTTTTGCAACCATCATCCCGAAGCCCGGAGCTACATTACTGATGCAGAAGCCTGGGCACCCCCATCAGTAAAAATATGGAAGAAGAGAAAGGGCATTTTACAGCCTCAAGTTAAGCCACTGGGCATAAAACAGTAGCCATGGGGTGTTGGTGGCCTAGGGATCACGTTCACTGGGTATGCTGGGTGAGTGGGAGGGGCTGCACCATCCTCTGGGTCTTTGGAAACCAGGAGTCCCTCCCTCCTCCTCATCATCCCTGGTTCTTTGGCATCTCCCTGTAGTCTGCCTCTTATTAAATGTATGGCTTTGATCTCTCAGAGTCTCAGCCCAGGGAGCTGGAGAGGGAACAATCAGGGCACCAGGGCCATGACGACAGTGGGTGCCACTCACTCCGCCAGGGCACTAGGAGGGGACACGATGGCTCCATGGGTCAGTAGAAGAAGTCTAGCGCCATGTGTTAGGTCAAATAGCACCTTCAAAATTCTCATCCATCTGAATCTGTTGTTGAAACCTTACTTGGTCATAAGGTATTTGCAAATGGAATCAAGTTTAGATACGGTCATATTGAATTAGGTACATCCTAAATCCAGCATGACTAGTGTCCTCATACGGAAGTTGAGACACAGAGACACAAACATACAGAGAGAAGAACACAGTCTGGGGATGGAGACAGAGACTGGAGCGACTGATCTACAAAGCCAAAGAACACCGAGTCACTGCAGCCACCAGAAGCTGGGAGGGAGGCAGAGAAGGACCCTCCCTCCAACCCCTGCTAGGAGTTAACCTTGCTGACAACTTGATTTAGGACTTTTATTCACCAGAACCACCAGGGAGGACATTTCCAGGGTTTCAAGCCACAGGTTGTGATATCTTGTCATGGCAGACACAGGCTACTAATACGGGGCCCTTGGCATCCTGCCCCTACCCAGGACAGAAACAGGGACATTGTCCAGGAACTCCTGAGGGAGGGTCTTTTGCCTGTGTGTGTGCAAGTGCAGGCCATGGGGATCACACAGAGGACCCTGAAGGACAGGAGGCCAGGGCACACATCTGTCTTCTGTGTCATCCTATGCCTATATTGTCCTTGATCTGATGGGTGAGCGGGTAAGGTCACAGGGACACTCATTGTGTTTGGAGCAGTCCCACCGCACATGGTTGAAGTCAGGCAACTGGCTCCAGACCGGTTCTCCAGATGGATCCACGGAGGTGAACATCCTCCCAGCTGTCTGTCACAGGCACACCGGTGTCAGCTCGGGTAATTGCAGAGGAGCTGCAGCCAGGTTTCTGGGGCTGAACATCACTCACAGTTGTTTTGCAGATGCAACCATGGGCTTGGGCTGCCCTGGATCTGTGGCCCTAATTTGCCTAATGATCTTTATCCAGAAGGAGAAAGGGAAGGGGAGAAGGAGAGCAGCTGCCTCTTTCTGCTGGTCCTGCCAGCCAGGGATGGGAAGGCTGGTGCCATCTGTTATAAGGGGTTCGCCCCTACTCCAAAGGGGCCAGGTGCTCCAGAAACCAGGAAAGAGACGGACTTCAGGAGGCAAAGTCCCTCTCGGAGCACCCACCACCAGTTTGCTGTCTCAGGGAGGCTGAGGCATGCACCATGTTCACGGAGGCTGACAGCTTCTGAAGTATACTCAGATGCTGGCTCAGCTGGAAGATCCCAAAAGTGTCTATTCTACTTCTGAGTTGTTTTAGATATAACCACAAGGCCAGCTTGCCAGCTATGGAGGGCACCTTAATCCAGCTAAGGATCCAACTCCAGGGTCAACAGTAGATGGAGTTTCCCTGCTCAGCTCAACCCATGGCAAGAACTCTGGGCTCAGGCCTTGCCAGAGGAGCCTGAGAACACAAATGCTGCAAATGCTGCTACCATTATTCTTAGGTGTCCCGGAGCCTGGGATGGAGCAAGTGAGGCATTCCTGTCCCCACCCCCTTCCCACCAGGTCATCCCACTGGGTACAGTCAATTTCCTGAAGAACGGGTTCAAGCTCAGTGCCAGGCTCCGCCTCATTCATTTCTGGGCACTCGAGATCTCCTGGAGGGCAGGACAAAGTCCCCACCCAGCCTCTCCCACAGGGACGCTGAGCATCATCAGAGCCTGAGATCTCCCTAGCTGTGTTGGAGACAGGCCCTGCCACGGGCCCTGGCTTCTGCAGTTTGCAGAGCACACAGTGCAGGCTTCTGAAACACACGGTGCTTTTTAAAAGTCTGGCCTTGCTCATAAAGTGGAGACAGCACAGAATTGGGAATCAAAAGGGACACAAAGGCCAAATTCAGGTGTGGCTACAGAGAGACAGGGCTCTGCCTCTCCTTGCAGGGGGACTGGTACAACTCCATTGTCCCAACTGCTGGACCTCAGTGTCTTCACCTGGACATGAGGTGAAACTGCAGAGTCCTGTGGGAGAGAAAGTGCTTCACAAACTCAAAGGGCCCTGGAAATGTGCCCTCCATTTACCCATGCCCTTGGGGGCACGTCTCGTCTGGCAGACGGACACCCCAGTGCTTGGGTTCCTTCCTGGGCCTCTTGGGCCTCCTCCTACATTTTGCTCTTCTTGACATGCTTGACTGTTCTTGACAGGCTTGACTATAGAGGAGAAGTTCTCATGTATGGAAAAGTTTTACCCAGCAGACGCCATGTTTTTTGTTTATCTCCCAAGACTGTCAGCTTCCTGTTTGCTTAAACAGAGATTTAATAAAAAGCAATAGAGTGGTCTTCTGGCTTCTGGCTCTCCCCTGCTCACTCCGGAATGCCAGAGCATTCCTGACACCTGGAGTGCACTCACGTTGGCAAGGCCTGCCATAGGAATCTTTCACTTTATTTTCTTTTGGGCTGCACACTCCTTCTGGGGACCTAATATGGAATGAATGTTTATTTTGCTCCCAAAAGTCTTATATTAAAGCCCTAGCCCCTAATGTGATGATATTTGGAGAAGGGACGTTTGGGAGCTGATAAGGGTCAGTTGAGGTCATGAGAATGGGGCCCTGATCCAATAGGATTAGTGCCCTTAAAAAAGAGACACCAGGGAGTGTGCTCTCTCTCTCTCTCTCTCTCTCTCTCTCTCTCTCTCTCTGTCTCTCCCCCTCCCTCCCTCCCTCCCTCTCTCTTTCTTTCTCTCTTTCTTTGAATGCCAAAAGAAGAGGACACAGGAGCACACAGTGAGAAGGCCGCTGCCTGCAAGTCGAGAGGAGAGGCCTCAGAATGAACCTACCAGGCCAGTACTTTGATCTTGGACTTCCCAGCCTCCAGAACTGTTAAAATAAATGTCTGTGGTCTAAGCCACTCAGCTTGTGGCATTTTGTTATGGCAGCCCAAGCAGACGAAGACAGGGCCCTTTCCTGGATTCCTACCACCCAAGAGACTCAATCCATCCATTGCACCCTATTCCCTGTCTGTCCACCTGGGCATGAGAACACTAGAAACCTGGTCCAACTCGGAATTGAAATTTTTGGCATCCTGGCAGCTCTCATGGATCGGAGTTTGTCCACAGCTCACATAAGCACATCTCAGTACCCCTCTGTGTTCACGGGAGGTGCCAGCCTGGGGGGTGACTGCTCCAAGACTCCCATTTCATTGCTGCCAGCTCTTACACAAGGCCACCTCCTAGGCCCATGGGCACTGCCAGACAGACCTGCAGACCTGTTCCCTTCCAGTTGCAGCCGCAGCAGCAGCCTCATGGAGGTGAGGCATGTGCTCCTTGGGGAGGGCAGAGCACATCAATGCAAGCGACTAGCGCACCATGCCCCTGGCACCAGCTGATGTACCAGCTGCAGCTCCAACAACTGTCATCTGACATCCTGACACAGACAAGCACCAGGAGTTGGGAGGCCTGGGCAGCACGCTGATCTCTCCCACCACGCCCAGACCCCCGGGCCAGCCTCCAGCCAAACAGGTGTACAACAGCCTGTTGTAACTCCTCTGAGAAGGCCATGGGGTCTGGAGCAGCCTCTGAGGGAAGAACAGATGAAGAGAACAAAGGCGGTTAGGCCTTGCATTGACAAGCCCATTGATAACAGTTCAGGGGGAGCAGGTCTGCCTGGTGACAACAAATTGCTCCTAATGGCTTTTGCTGCCTGCAGGCCCCCATCAGAGAGGAACAAGCTGTCGGGATGGTCTAAAGGGGCACATGCCCCTAAGCAGAGGGACCCGTCTTACTTCCCACTTCCCAGGGCTTGCCCTTGTGGGGACTCTTATGTGGTGGACTCAAGTAACCAGGAGCCCAGCACTGGGGGAGGAGTCACGTTTTGAGTGATGGCAGCTGTCAGGTTTCACACTCCAAATGTCAGCCTTGCTCTGGCATGCTAAGTGCATCCAGGTACATCCAGGTAAGGCATTATATTTTGCAACTTCATTTTGTATGTGCAGAAATTCCAGTTCCGAAGGGTTCGTTTTCCCAGGGTTGCATCGAGGGCGAGTATAGCAGAGCTCAGCTCAGAAAGTGGCTGGGTTCAACTCCAAACTGCGTGCCTTTCATTGCTGTGCTAATCTGTCCTATGTTGGAGGGAGGTCTTAGGGAAGGTTCTCCCCTGCCAAGTTCAGGAGCTGGGTAGCAGGCCTTGGAGAAGGCTGCGTGATGTGGTTGGAATCTGCGTCCCTGCCCAAAGCTCATGTGGAATTGTAACCCCCAGTGTTGGAGGTGGGGCCTGCTGGGAGGTAATTGGATTATGCGGTGGATCCTTCATGAACGGTTTAGCACCGTCCCGTTACTGTATAGTGAGTGAGTCCTCAAGAGACCTGGTCACTTAAAAGTGTGTAGTACCTCCCCATCTCTGTCTCTCTTGCTCCTGCTCTGACCATGTAAGATGTGCCTGCCTCCCCTTCACCTTCCGCCACGATTGAAAGTTTCCTGAGGTCTCCTCAGGAGCAGAAGACCCTATGATTCCTGTTCAGCCTGCAGAACCGTGAGCCAGTTAAACCTCTTTCCTTTATAAATCACCCAGTCTTGGGTATTTCCCTTTAGCAATGTGAGAACAAATGAATACAGTGTGCAACCCAAACTCTGTCTCCTTGAAATGCCAACAGGTGTCTTCTTTAAGGAAAATGACAAGGCTTACAGAGGCTAAAGGAAAATAATCTTATTTTTTTAAAAAAAGAAAAGCATCAAGGCAAAGCCAAACAGGGCTGTGGTGAGCCAGGAGGCCGCGGCACTATCTGCAGGTAACTCCTCTTCTTCTGTCCTCGTGGCACCAGCTGGAACAATGTGGCCAAGCTGTTCCTGGGAATTTGTTCTGAGGAACACCCGCCTGTCCCAGGAAAGCATATTCAGAACAAAGTCATGTCCACGCACAAGACTCTCAGCCTGCCCCACTGGAAGCGCAGGTGACAGCACCATTGTCCACAGGTAAAGTCAGTAGTGAGAGCAGCCTCAGCTGCACCCAGCAAGGGCCTGGCCTGGCATCGCACCTACATCCCCAACCTGTGTGCCCTCACCTAGTGGGCCCCAGAGGCTGACAGGTGGCATTAGCCCACCCCACCAGCCAAGCCTTTCTCCTCCTGTCCCTCGGCTTCAGTACTGAGGGACAGTGTGGAGTCAAGACGGGGGTCAATCTAAAAGGTCAGTGACTTTCTCACCTCCTGCTCATACAAGGCTGGAGTTTGTGGTAAGGACTTGCACCAGAGGATGCTCACCTCACTAATCAAGTTTGCCTGTTTAAAGGTAAATAAAGATACTGAGCACCAACAGTACAATCACCGTGGGTGACTGATATCGTTTAGTTCTGTGTCTACCAAATCTGTCGAATTGTAATCCCCAATGTTGGAGGTGGGCCCTGGGGGGAGGTGACTGGATCACAGGGCTGGGTCCTTCGTGAGTGGTTTAGCATCCTCTCCTCAGTGCTGCTCCTGTGATAGTGAGGGACTGAGTTCTCCTGAGATCTGGTTGTTAAAAAGTGTGTGCTGCCTCCCCCCCTCTTCCTCCTGCTCCAGCCATATGAAGTGTCGGCTCCCCCTTCACCGTCTATCATGATTGTAAGTTTCCTGAGACCTCCCTAGAAGAAGATGCTGCCACTCTTCCTGTACAGACTGCAGAACTGTGAACCAATTAGACCTATTTTCTTTATAAATTACT
>CM052660.1:4612350-4628588 GCA_028533165.1 Leontopithecus rosalia
TCCCCTGTCCACATGTAGTTCAGCGAAAAGCAAAGCACACTGTGCGCCCTGTGCTGCAGCAAACGTATCTTTGTTTCTAGCTTCTCCCAATGCTAAAATCAAAGCCCGAGTGCAGAGCCTGCTCCTGGGAGATCGAGGCCTTCCAATCACTCCAAATTCTCAGCCAATTTTGGGGGGTTGCATGCCAAATTTCACACACAGACACACACACACACACACACGTGTGTGCAGGCCTCGCCCTTGCAGACAGAATCCTACCAAGTCCCTGGCACTGCAGGTTGAAGCCGGCACTCAGACCTCAGGTGTGTAGCAAGAAGTCCACCTTCGGGGGCCAGTGTGTCCACGCTGGCAGGGGTGGCTTCCGAGAGAGTCTGGCAGGCCCTGAAGTGCTTGTTGCCGACAAGTAGAAACCCAATGTCTTGGTCTTTGGGCTGAGACTCCAGTGGGCTCTTACATGGAATAACAGTGGAGACCCGGGTTTCACCTCTGGCTCTGCGTGGCTTTAACCAGCTCTGCCAATCCTGGCCTCAGGCAACTTCTCCAACGAGAGTGGACAGGAGGACCACGAAGCTGCCTTCAGGGCCCCCTAGCTCTCCAGTCCCAGGGAAGAGCAGCCCCTGTTCATGCACTGAGATGGGCTTGCGGTTGCTGGCTCCATTTTCTGAGAACACACAGGGCAATCCCACGGCTAGAGGTGGCTCGGACTTATGTCCTGGATGGCTTCCCTCACTCATCCCAGGTCTCAGGAAGCCTGTGCCAGACTCTGACCCCTCCTTGGGAGTTTTCCTCAATCAACCAAACCCATTAGCACCCCACCATGTAGGACTGAACTTGGGCCTTAAGGACAATGAAACTCGGGTCTGACTTTGGCAGTATCTTGAGCTGTGTGACTTAGAACTAGTTATATAACCTATAGCATCATGTCCTCATTTGCATGTCGGAGATGACAGTACTAACATCAAGGCATCCTGCAATAATTAAAGCAACAAACATAAGGAGGTGCCTAGCACACTTCCGGGAATATGGCAGGTGCTTGGTAACTACTGACTAGCAAAAGTTGATCATGAAGGTATCATTGCTCTCTTGGGTCTACCCGATTTCCACTCCCACTAATTGACATCTTCAGATCCCTTCTATACTTGCCAGTACCGTGGACTGGCAATGGTGTCCACACCTACTGTCCCTTGCTGGCGATGTGGCTCAGCTGGGCTGGATGTGCTGTGACAGCAGGGAAGCCCTTGGCCTGACCTCTGTATAACCTGCTCAAGGCAGGTGGACAGAGAACAGAGGTCCTTAGAGGCTTGAGCCACTAAAAGAGCTACCTTGGCCAGGTACATTTAGACACTGGACTGAGCTTATAAGAGGCCCTCCATCCAGTTGGCTGGCCTTTAGGATGAGCAGAAAGGTGGAACATTGCTGCTTTGTGTTAAGTGTATAAAAAAAAATCTCTCTGCATAGGCAAAAAAGTGTAGACTGCGAGAAATAAAGCATTATCCCAGCTGAGCACAGGAATGGGATGCTGTTGGGGTGTACTCCAGAGAACCCATCACGCAGCCCCGGCATGAGGGGGCTCAGAACTGGCAGAAGCATGCTTTCCTAGATGAGAGACACAGTCATGTTCAGCAAGAAACATCCAGGAGTTACCAAATGAAAAATAACATTGCAGAAAATGAGAAACATTTTTCCTGTGCCGTTAACGTCAGGGACGTGAGTTCTTGAGTACCTGGGATATTGCAACTGTTCAGAATTCCATTCTGTTCCTATCAGTCACAAGTATTTTGTCAGAACCATCGTTAGCAAGCCTCATCTTCAAAATACTCTGGGTTGGATTCAGTCTTCCGTCCCACATGGGAAATTTCCACTTTCATCAAAGTTTGTCAGCAGCTCACAGGTCCACGCTCACCTCGCAGGGTTCCAATTAGATTTGGCCTGAAATGAGACATCATCTTCTTCATGATTTTCTTAGGATTATGATAAAAGTTGAAGCCAGCAATGTCTAACAGAACTTTCTGCAGGGATGGAAATAGTCTACAGCTGAGCTTTCCAATATGGTCGTCACTGACCATCTGTTGAGGACATGAAACGTGGCTTGTGTGATTGAAGAACTGGATTTCAATTTTGTTTAATTTTCAGTAATTTAAATGTATAGAACCACACGCAGCTAGTGGCTACAGTGTTAACATCACAGTGCTCACCAATGCCAGCATCATTCACATTAGGAATGGCAACCAGAGAGTCTTAGATTTGTGCTTGGGGAGTAGTGGCTGTAAATGCAGTGAGTCTCCATCTACCTGGGTCATCCCATAATGGATGAATTCCTGCATGAAGGGCAGATGTTACTGCTACCGTCCACCTCACACAGCTCTTTGGTTGACTCAAGAGTAGGCAACTGATGATGGGGAAAGACGCCTTTAGTTCCAACAGATTAGCATACCTGGTCCATCAGGTTAAAAAGGGGGATTTGTCTTGGACATATCCAATAGGTGTGTTCCACATCGTTCAACACCAGAACCCAAAACACAGGCTGCTAAGTTATCATCAGCTAAAAAGCAACACACACAACACAGTTTCATACCAAATTAAATGCATGAAGACTATTTCTGTGATTTTTGAAGATCAGAGAAAATTAAATGTGAATTTTGCATATAAAAAAGCCAACATTTGCAATCTCACAAAAACATTTCAAAATGAATGCATGGCTCCCAGTGGTGCACAGTCTCCGAAGGTATCATTTTTTTTTCTCCACTGAAAATCTCACAATAGCTCTGTATGAGTAAATGCTGGGGGAGGCAGCGTGAGACCTACCACCTTTTTTTTTTGCCTCTCAGCTGAGAGAACTCTGGCACAGAAATGGAAGCAAAATAGCTGATCCACCTTCTCTAGTAAATCCCAGAGAAGTTGAATAGAAAACACACCTGTGGCCTGTAAGCTCCATAATTAGAGTGGGGTGCAAGGGAGGCTCTTCAGGAGTGTGCTGGAAGGATCGACCCATTCGTTTCTCTCTTCTTGGTGGCACTCTTGAGCTCCCTAACCGAGAGTGCCCTCTTGAGAATGAGCCCAGGAGGGCCTGGAGAGCAGAGGAGATGTGGTGATCTGCAGGTGGCTCAAGGCAATCTCCCTCCCGTCCTGGGAATGACTTACCAAGGCCACCTCAGAGCACATGGCAGACCAAGAGGAAGGTATCCCTAGGGAGCCTGGGGCCCTGGCTATGCCTGCAGTTGCAGGCACAGAATCCAAGCAGAAAAGCTCAGAAGTAAATGCAACCAGAAGAATCCCACACAAAGTACAAGTTCTGCCCTCCACCAAACTTTCATCTTTTCCCTCAGGCATCTACTCAAGGAGCATTATTTAATTTAATTTTTTTTAATTTTTGCTATTAATATTCTGCCCTCAATGTGCCACAAAGCAACTTCATGCAAAGAAAGAATGGACTTACCAGGAGGACTCATTTGTCTTCAGCACCTGGGCTGTTTTAAATTAGAGAGCACCCAGCATGGGGAGCCAGTGCTATTTTAATCATTCCAATGTGTCCAGTGCGGGAGATGAACTCAAAGGTGAATATTAAAAGTAGTTGTGGAATTCAGTCATTTCACCAACGAGCACGTAATAGCCAAAGGCAAAACCGGAAGGCAGCTTCACTTCCAATCAGTGTTCCCATTTTATTGAAACCAGATTGGAATTCCTGGAAGGGAGCCTGCAGATCACATCTTTAACACTCATTTTCATATACTCCAGTAAAACTGTCAGGGTGAATCAGTTGCTGAAGAAGGCTTCCTGTATAATTTACACATGTGCCTCCCCGTAGCCCATTATTTAGACCTGAAACAGAAATATGTTTTTGATCAAGCTCAGAGACTTCCTCTCACCTGCCCAGGTTTTCCTTGGCTTTAATCTGTCGATTAATACTGGCCTCTGCACAGGGCACTGACCTGCCACGCCGGGACATTAATCCCCACACACGCAGCTGAGGGGCCTGATGGCTGGCCACCGTCAGGGCTTCTCAGGGGACGCGGCGCATAGCGTCTGTGCCTGAGAAAATGCAAACCTCCTCGGCTGGCTCTGCTTTCTCTGGGGAATGGGGCGACAGGCTGAGGCTAGTGGGCCTCTCCCGGGGTTCTGGGCACCTGGCCCCTGTCCAGGCAGGGAGAAGTAACGTGTGTGCTGAGGTGGGGTCAGACGACAACGCAGGGGGTTGGAGCCCGTGAACTTCTCCTTCCTTCCTTAGAAACAGGTCTAAGCAAGGCACAGTTTATACCAACCACCCTTGTTGGTTCCCCCTTGTTGGTTACCCAGGAAGTCCTGTCCATGGCGTGGGCCAGGCTGGCCCACCGCCTGCCGACACCGCCCCGTAGAAAGGCTTAGGGGAGTCCCAACGGTCCTTCCCCGCTCCCTATTCAGCCTCCTTTTCCACCTGACATTCTGGCATTTTAAGAAACCAGGTTGTCAGGAGTGGTGGCCAGGAAGGCAGATGGCCAGGATGCCCCCAGGGCTCGCAGGCTGGCGCTGGAGGAGACAGGGCACTGATCATCCCAGGCACTGCCACAGCCCCAGCCACCACCCTGCTGCCCTCCTTGCTGGGAGGTCTGATCTGCATATGAGACGGTTTGCTCAGCTAAAGGATGTGGGCTTTCAAAGAGCAGAGGATCCTTTGCTGTTCCCAACCATGGCTTTTGGACCAATTTTTTCAGGAGAGAAGACCCAAATTCAATGAAAATGCATCTAAAAAGATAAAGCCTGGGGGATCATCCCAGAGACCCAGGGCTCTCTCCTTCCGAGACATCCCAGCAGAACGGTGACCGTGGGCTCCAAGGCCAGGCTGCCAGGGTTCAAGGCCCAGCGCTATGACAGCACAGCCACTGGCCCCCATGCCAGCACCTTCTCTTTATGAGCCTCCGTCTATTGATCTGTAGAGTGGGAGTGACTGACAGTGGAAGTGACACGGCACACGACTGGCGGGGTCACATGGGGACCGTGCGGCTGAGTGCTCGCCCTTTGTAGAGAAAGGGCTGCTATCCCGGTTTCTATGGTGTCTTTCTTGGAGAATTATTTCTGGGCCTCCCACAGGGCCACCGCTGGCTTGTGGGGCAGAGGCCTGGCTGGACAGCAGAAGGGGGACGCCCCAACCAGACTCGGCCAGGACCCTGTGGGCTATCACTGGGTTAGCTCCTGCCTGTCGGTAGCCAGTGAGAACCTGCGTGGGCATTGTCTCTGGGAGTAAAGAAGGGTGATCAAAGCCAGGAGGCTGCCATGTTGTCGCTGCAACCCTGGCTGGAGACTCTGTGCCTGAGGACAGAGACTGGGGCTGGGTCTTTGCCCTGCCTTTCAGGTTCGGCTGTGTCATCGCCAAGAAGGAATTTTCCGTGACTCCTTCCCCACCTAGATTCCATAATTGCCACAGGGACGTGGACAAAGGCACAGAGAAGAGCAGCAGGGGGCTCCAGGTGCAAGGCAGAGAGGAAGAGAGGCGCCGTGTGAGTGGCAGGGTGGCTGCCTCCTGCATCGCCTTCCCCAGGGCTGGCTTTTCTGCTACCATGTTACAACTCGTCACTACACACACACACACACAGTAAAATAGTAGGGTGTTGCAACAAGAAAACAGCTAATGTTAGAGTGATCACTGTAAAAAAATCTGTATGTAACAAAACTTCAGTGTCTGACTTTGTTATCTCACGTGAGAAGAGCAGCTTGGAGTTTGAATGACCACATACCTACCAAATGACCAAGAAGGGAAGTGGCCTTTTCCTCTCAGCGTGGCCTGGGAAAGTTCATTACACCCACACACCCAGGCGGGACCTGCTCAGTGGTCTGAAGGAATGACACTCGAATCAGATACGCTTCGGTTTGGGCTGGAAATGCAATGGCTTGGCAGGTTCCATTCACTGGAGTGATACATTACCTTGACTGTCCCCTGAAAGTCCACCACCCGCTTCACGAGAGGCACAAGCTTTTCCAGTTGCTTTGGAAAAAGTTGGGGCACAAATTAAAATGTGCTGAGGAATTGCAAAGGCAAAGCGTGGGTTGTACATTCAGCTCCTTCCGGGACCTGGGGAGGAACCGAGCTCTTCCCTGCCAAGTCAAGAGTTCCAAGAACCAGCCACATGGATTTCACATCTAAAGATTCTGTGGTTTATGGTGGAATCAAAGCCGGCTTGCTGCTTACCTTCCTTGTCTCCACAGTGAGCTGGGGCTACAGGCGAGGCTGAATTTCATGGAAAAATCCATGGATATTTACCCAAGGACAAGAGTCCCTATACATCATTGCTGCCTCCACCCCCAGTACCCAATATTCAATACAGTGACCCTCCAGCGGAGTGTCCCGTGACAATGGCCCTCCTGGCATACGGCGAGGCAAACAAGCAAAAAGAACAATGGGAGGGACATTCACTTTCTTTAAAAGCTTGAAAAACTCCTAAAAGTTGAAAGAGAGGCTTGGCTCATTGGTGGTAAAGTATGGTTTGCCTCTTCATACCTCTCGATCTATCATGTGCATGCATATACACACACACACACTCACATACACACACACACTCACATACACACTCTCAGGGACACGCACACATGCACCCAAGCCCCTCAGAGGCACCTCACTTGCAGGGCTGGGCAGTCAGTGAGAGTGCTCCAGCTGTCTCCACCCAAACATTCGTGGCCGAGCTTTGAAAGGTTGCAGGGAGTTTTACTCTTAGAGCGAACCAGCAAATGGGAAATTGATTCTGGAGCTCACTGGGACAACACCAATGGAGACAGATGGGAGAAATAACATGGGGAACTGTCTCTGTGACACTCAGAAGAAGCTGGAGCCGCAGGACGCTTTAGGAAGATGCAGGAACCGGCTGTGTACAAGGCCACTCACTTCTGAGACCCCTTCCTGCCATGCCACCCATCATCACCCCCAGACTTGACGTTTTTCTGTAAGCATTGGGCATTCTCTTGAAGTTCATCCAAACCTGAGCCCCAGGGGCAGGCTGTGACCCCTGGAAAGCCCTGTGCCCAGTAACCTGCTCCCCATACCCTGGAAGCTGATACCTACAAGGCCACAGAGAGAACAGTCTAGAATTACTCAGCTAAAACACTCCCCAAATTCAAATTTCCCCTAAGAATATAATATCTCTGCTTAAATTTACACAACAGTAAAGATAACTAAGACCACATTTTTTTCTGAGAACATGCCTGATGGACAGAGGCAGCTCACCTTTAAAGGAATCAAGGACCGGAGTTTCTGTTTATTGAGCGTCTATAATACCCTTTGTTCCAGGAACTTGTTAAATCTTCACCATGCTTTTATGAGGGAAATAGCTGCATTGCCATTTACAGGTGAAGAAATCAAAGCCTAGAAGGGTGAACTCCCTCCCCAGGGGGACACAGCCATGAGAATACAGTTGAAGCTGCCGGTTGGCCAAGCTCTACCCACCTTCTAACCCGGGCCATTGCACTGCTTAATCCCAATTATGCGTCTGTGGCCCCTGAGCTCCAGAGCGTGGCCACCACCCTCATGCCATGGAGGGGTCCGGGAAGCCCTAACTGTAAGATATGGTGACATCTCCAGGCAGGTGCAGTGTGTTTCAGGAGTAAGGTGGAGATCCAACAGAAATGCCCAACAGGGAAGACCACAGCCCTGCACTGGCGGGTTTCTGCCACCGGGGGGCAGCTGCTCCTCCTCTGCCTGTTGAAGAGCGCTGAGATAGAGCTCTTGGCTCTCCTAGGGCCGACGGGAGGCAGGTGGAGCTGCTAGCAGGTGGTCAGGGCCCACAGCAGTTATCCCAGAGCAGGGACTGCTCCACTTGAATGATCCAAACAGGTGCTTTCTGGGTCCCTGAAGTCTTGTCACCCAGAGAGGATGAGACTTCCCTCTGCAGGCTTTCTGGAGAAACCAAGGGACAGTTTCCGGAACTCTCAGAAGTGGCCTCAGTCCCAGATCCCAGGGAGAGCCACAGCGGGCTGGGGCAGCTGGTAGAAATGCAGGTAGGCAATGGTGCAGCCTCTGGGTTTCAGGCTCCCATACAGATTCAACTAAAAAAAAAGAGGTGTGTGTATGTGTCTGAGTGAGTGTGGATGTGTGAGACTGTGGGAATGTATGTGGGTATGTGTTTGGGGGCATGTTCTGTGTATTTGTATGTAGCTGTATGTGTATGTGTTTCTGTGTGTGTGAATGTGGGTTTGTGTGTGTGAGCGTGTGTTTGTGGTTATGTGTGTGAGTGGGTGTGGGTGTGGATTTGTGTTTATGAGTGTGTGGGTATGTGTTTGTGTGCATTTGTGTGAGTGTGTAAAGATATGTGTTTGTGTGTCTGGGTATGTTTTTGTGTGTGATGGAGTGTGTGAATGTGTATATGTATGTATTTGTGCATATAAGTATGTATGTGTCAGTGCTTAGTTGTGTGTATGTGTGTGTTTGTGTGATTGTGTGTATGTGTCTGTGTGTGTTTAGGTGTTTTTGTGTATGTATCAGTGTGTGTTTGCCAGTGTGTGTCAGTGTGGATATGAATCTGTGTGTGTCAATGTGTGTTTGTGTGTTTCTGTGTGTGTGGGTTTGTATGTGTTGTGTATGCGTATGTTAGTGCTTTTTTATGCCAATGTGTGTATGTATGTGTGTTTGTGTATGTGAGTGTATCTGTGTGTGCCTGTGTGAGTTTAAGTGTGAATGTGTGTGTGTCAGTGTGTGTATCTGCATGTATGTGTTTGTGTGTCTGTATATGCCAGCGTGTGAGCATGTGAATGCCTGCTTGTGTGTGTTGTGTGTGTATGTGTGTGGTGTGTGTGTGTTTGTGTGTGGTGTGTGTGTGGCGTTATGTGTGTTTGTTTGTGTGTGTGGCTTTGAGGTTTCCGCACAGACCAATAGGAACAGGCTGAGGTGGCCCGATGGGCTCCCCAGCCATGGCACTGAAGGTTTGTAGGGCCCCTGGCATGGCAGGGCTGAGCTGAGGCACATCCCGTCTGGGTCACAGGATGCTGGCTTTGTCTAGAAAAGTTCAGCCTCCTCTAAGACGCAGGACATGGTTGGTGTCCAGAAAGATCCCTGGCTGCCCACAGCCATTAAAGGCCCAATCCTTGGAAATCCTGGGAAAACACATCTGCACTGTGCAATGAGGATGAATCCCATCGTGGACAATTAATATTTCATGACTCCGCCTTAATTGCCAAAAAAGTTTATTTTTGAGGTGAAGTGTTTTTTTCATCTTTATTTTTAAACCCTTGGCATAATGACGGAATGGCTAATATGCGAAGGATGCATTTTTAAAAGGCTTCTTTGAAAAGCCATTCAAAGCTGAGCTTGAGCTGAGGAACAAGGGGCTGGAGGGGGCGTGTGGGGCTGGCAAGGGCCGCTCCCGCCCGTGCCAGCTCCGCGCTCTGATGGAACAAGTGTTGCATGAGATGTGAAGGATGACTGTGGCGGCTGGGAAGCCCTGGAGCAGGTGTTCCTCGTCCGCATTTGCAGTGGAGCGTGGCCCCCGGCTCAGCCAGCCGCAGCCAGTGCCTGGCAGCCCCTCATGTACCTGCGTGCAGAGAGGCGCTAATGATAATGGATGCGGGCCGATTAGCCAGCCCATTTGGAATGGGACACTGCAGCCTGGCTCGAGGCGCCAGTCAGAGGCTCGCACAGGGGAAGCAGGCCTGCTGGGCTGTCCCTGGGGTGCCTGCGGTCAGCACTGGGGTGCTCAGAGAGAGAGCAGGGTGCTGGACTGGGAGTCTTCTCTGGACTGTCCAGTGCCAGGAGTGGCCTGAACCCTATTTTATAACTTGGGAAGACCCGTGGCAGACTGCCTGCTCTTGCCCCCAGGGAAGCTGCTGGGCAGGGCAGCCTTGCCATGTCCCAGGGCTGCTGGGGCCCAGTGTGTCCCCACTGATGCGTTTTTGCAGGGCCAGGCCCACTTGGCAGCACACTCTGTCCCTCTTTCTTGAGCTCAGCTGACCCGTACTCTGTACCCACTGGGTACTGATTTAGGACATGATGTGGCAGAGGGTCAAGGTGACTGGGTTCACATTCTGGCTGCATTCATCCCTCACTCTGCCACCTCACCCAGTTCCTGAGCTCCCTGTGCCTCTGCGGCCTCCTCTGTAAGGTGAAGGATGGCAATGAGCCTCCTGTCTTAGTCAGCTCGTGTCGCTACAAGGAATCCCTGAGGCCAGGTAATTTATAAAGAAAAAGGGTTTATGTGGTCACAGTTCTGCAGGCTGTACAAGAAGCATGGTGCCGGCATCTGCCTACAGTGAGGCCTCAGGCTGCTTCCACTTGTTGCAGAAAAGGAAGGGGAACAGGCGTTGCGTGGGGAGAGAGGAAGAAAGGGAGAGAGGGAAGAAAGGGGACAGGTTATTTTCAACAGTCAGCTCTTGCATAGATGAACAGAGAGGGAAATCACTCATTACTGCGGCACCTCAGCCTTTCCTGAGGGATCCCCGCTCCCACCCCCAGCCCGTGACATCAGCACTTCCCACCAAGCCACACCTCCAACACTGGGGATTACATTTCAGCATGAGACTTGTGGGGAGCAAAGATGTGAACTCCATCACCTCCCCACATGGAAGTTATGGTGGGCGTGGGGCTGAGTGAGGTAACGTTCTCAGCATGCTACCCAGCACTTACCGCAGGATCGCTAGGCATCGATTCAAATGTGGCAATAATATCAGAAAGTGCTGTCACTACTGTCACCGTGCTGCTACCACTGGCCTAGTGGGTGCCAGGCAGTGAGGATATAAGGGGAAAAAGACAGAAGCCCCTTTCCAGGGACGGAGGTGGTCACGAAAGACCACACACTCAGGGCTCCGTAGAGGCAAGATGAGTGGCAGCAGGGACAGAGGACAGAGCCTTGAGGGACCAGGAGACTCCGCCAAGGAGTATCCTTTAAACAGTGTCCCTAGGGACAGGTCAGTGCTTGGTGGGAGAGGAAGGAAGGAGCTGGCGTTTAGGCAAGGACGGAGCCTTACTGAAGCCCAGCCTGGCCACAAGAGTTCAGTCCCCATACACCAAGGGAGGACAAGTGAGGAGCACCATATAGTGGGGGTAGCAGCTGGGCATTTTGCTGTCACCAACAACCACAGAAGCAAGCCTGTTCTGCTCCCAGGGCTGTGTCTGCACAGGAGGATCCAATGCCCTCGTGGGGGACAGCTGGCTGCCTGCTTCCTTTGCATTGCTTCCAATGGGCTTCTGGGCCCATGTGTTTCCCCCACACTCTCATTCCTGTGTTTAGGAGCACGTTGCTTTAGACACTGGAGTCTGGAGACAAAGAATGGGGAAGAAATAATTCCAGCTGCTCAGGGCAAAGCGTGGAAGTCTGACCGAGAAGATGGACAGCCAGGTTGGAGGTCTGGGTTTCAGTCCTAGTCCCAGCACCCTCCACTGTGTGACCCGGGGCCTCTGGGCGCTCAGCTTCCTCATCAGTAGGACAATCGCTAAGGGCCCTTTCTAACCTAAAATCATGACCAGTAATAGTCCATTGTGTTTGGGAGAGTTGGTCAACCAAGTATTGGTGAAGGCATTTGCCAAGAGAGGGGAAATCATCTCTTCCATGCCTGTGAGTTTAGCCAATGGGACTGTACAACCTGACCAACAGACAGGGCCAGTGGCTGACTGATAGCAAACACCAGCTTTCTGTAACGTAGATTCAGTCCCTTAGAAACTCTTGCCACCAGCTTGTTTTAACAAGCAAATCGGTCAATCTGCTCTTGCCTTCCGTTTGTTTGGTGGTGTGATTCTGGCATGGTTTAACGACGTTGCCTCTGTTTGCACGAATTGGTCTGGGCAATGAGCTTCCTTTAGGGACATGCCACCTGTTAATAGTAAAGGGATACCTTCCACGGGTTTCTTAGAGACGAATTTACAGCTTTCAAAATGCTCTCCAGTGAATTATTCCATGTGGAGCTGCCATGAGAGGGAAGCAGGGAAGCTACCCTCACCCCCTTTTGGGGTATGCGGTGGTGGGTCCTGCAAAGTTTGGTGAATTCTGTGAATGACCTGCCTCTGACTGGGTGCAGGGGACCTGGACCTGATGTCAATCCCACCCTCCTGTGTGGAGCCCCACTTGGTGGCTGGCTGGTTGGGCACCTTTGGAAAGAATAAACCCTTTCCCAGAAGGATACACCCTCCAGACAGCTTAAAAAGGTGACTCCTCAGGTACAGTGGATCAAGCCTGTAATCCCAGCACTTTGGGAGGCCAAGGTGTGTGGATCATGAGGTCCATAGTTTGAGACCAGCCTGGACAACATGGGGAAAGCCCGTCTCTGCTAAAAATACAAAAAATTAACCAGGCATGGTGGTGCGCACCTGTAATCCCAGCTACTCGGGAGGCCGAGGCAGGAGAATCGCTTGAACCCAGGAGGCGTAGGTTGCAGTTAGCTGAGCTCGTGCCGTTGTCTTCCGGCCTGGGCAACAGAGCAAGACTCTGTCTTGAGAAATTAAAAAAAAGAAGGTAGCTCCCTGCCTACCTGCGAGTTACCGCCTCTAAACCAGAACAGCCTGATGGAGAGGTAGGAAGCACAGGGAATAAAGGGAATAAAGGGGTCTAAAACATGTCAAAGGGCACCCCAGAAAGCAACTGAGCATCTTAGAAGCAGACTAAGGACTGGAAATGGGGGTGGGGTTCAGAGCCACACTGGATCTGCACCTCCCTGAGGCAAAGCTTGTGGGCTGAGCTGGGTGCCCCACTGCACCCCAGCTGGAGAAACACCCCTGCCTATGCAGGGGCATCTGCAAGGTGCCAGGAGCCCCGTGACCGGAATGCCAGCCCCCGCAAGGATGTCGCTCACCTGGAAGTCTGTTTCTTTTTCTTTTTTTTTTTGAGACGGAGTTTCCCTCTTGTTACCCAGGCTGGAGTGCAATGGCGCGATCTCAGCTCACCACAACCTCTGCCTCCTGGGTTCAGGAAATTCTCCTGCCTCAGCCTCCCAAGTAGCTGGGATTATAGGCACGCACCACCATGCCCAGCTAATTTATTTTTTGTATTTTTAGTAGAGACGGGGTTTCACCATGTTGACCAGGATGGTCTCGATCTCATGACCTCGTGATCCACCTGCCTCGGCCTCCCAAAGTGCTGGGATTACAGGCTTGAGCTACCGCGCCCGGCTGGAAGTCTGTTTCTTACCCTGTTCCTGTCTTCTCCAAGCTCTGAGGCCAAGGCTGTCCTCGGCCCTGGCTTTCTCCACTGTGGCACACAGGCATGCACCCCACCGTCTGCAGTGTGCAACGTGTTTCACGAATATCATTACCCAATACGGGAGCAATTTTACTTCTTAATTTATAGCAGCAGCAACAATATTTTCAAACTAGTCATAAAATATTCCCCCCACCTCCTCTAATCTGGGGTCTCTGTGCTCTATACCAGGAATTCTGTGACTGGCTCAGAAGCGAGGAGGTGGTTGATGGCATCTCTCTGAGGGACAGTATTATTACCATCAAAGTGAGGTGACAGGGGAAATAAAGATGGCAGCGTTCAAACTGCAAGACTCCAAATGGAAAAACAGACCTGTTCCCCTCATTTGCCAAACAAGCATGTTTACTATTACTATTGTTGTTTTGTGGCCTTTTTCTTAAAGAAAATATAGCACGTGGTTACCAAAAGCAAGAGCACATTTATGTACAGCTGCCCCAAACTCACTGCCCACACCTCACCGGGCTGCCAAGCTTCCAGAGCTGGTTGTCAGATACACGGGCAACTCAGCCTCTGGCTGATGTCACTCCTAACTGTCTGTTGGTTGGGGTCCTCCAGCCCAAATCTGAGCAGGTGGTGGAGGCCCCAGCAGCCCTGGGTTTGCCTCTGCCACAGCCCTTCCAGCTCCGGGCATGAACTGGAGCTAGGCTTATCCCTGGAAGCTCAGGTTAATGAGTCCCCAGGTCTTGGCTCAGGCACACCTGTCCTCACCTTCAGGTGTCACTCACAGCACCTGAAGAGGACTGCAGAACTGACATCAGCAGGCATGCAGAGGGAAGGGTGCCGGGGTCCCTGCTGGCCCCTGTCTTCTACTCCACAGGGGACAGTGGCCAGCCTGGAGGGAGCTTCTCCGGAAGTTCATGTGCCTCCCACAGCGTGTTCTCGGCACGCCCCATGCCTCACTCAGCACACAGTTGTGACACTCACCAGGAGCCCATGGACCCCAAGGTGATGTCCACTTACCTTCACCAGCACCTTGTGGGTCAACACGGTCATCTCACTTTATGGATGAGGACACTGAGTTCAAAGAGCCCACACAGTTGTCCTGAAGCCTCACAGCAGGGAGGAGGAGAGTAGGGATGCTCATTCACGCTCACCTAGTGCCCAGGCCTGGAGCCGGCTCAGGATCTTCCCTAAGAGACTCACTCAAACTGGACTAGCATTCGAGCCTCAAGTCAGGTCAGGTTCTCACCTATGAATGGGCCAAAAGGAATATTCCAAGTCTTCTACTCCAGTCCTCACATCCTTCCCTAACACAGAAATGGCCTTGACACCAACCTAGCCCGCGGGCCTACCCGGCCACAACAGGGAAGGGGCATGGCCCAGGCTGTTGGATTTGGTGGTGGGCGCCAGGTTCTCTGGCAAATGTACCTCCATGCATGGAGAGAAATAAAGACAGCAGCCCCTCCCGAATTCCCACCTACTGAAAAGGAAGCTGAGCCCGAAGGCCTGGGTCACACAGTGGAGGATGCTGGGAACCAGAACGGAATCCAGGCCTCCAATTGGATTGTCCGTCCTGCAGAGAGATGAACATGACCAGATATGCCCCACACCTTGAGAAGCTCACAGTCCAACACCAGGGACAGATGGGACAGGTAATTGCCAGCTAAAAGCAACAGTGGTGTTTGTTGTTTGTTTTTTGGTGTTGGTTTTTTTTTTTTTTTAGCTCAAAAGACAGGAAGGCACTTTCTCTAGTTTGCTTGTTCTCTCTAAAGAAGCATGGACGAAAAGTAAATTAGGGCCCAAAGCTCCAATCATCCACGAAGAAGATAACTAAATAATAAGTATTGTGAAGAGTGAAGAGATTTCTTATTCAAATGCCGTTTGCCGGATAGGACAGAGACGGAGGCTTTCACTGAGCTGAAATCAGTGGTGCCAGTTCTTCAGGCAGAGGCTCTCGGGGATGTCTTCCCCTTTGGGGATCAAAGCTGGGGCAGGTCTGTGCGAGAAATGCCAGGGAGACATTCCGCAGGACGCCAGCCAGGACTGGTGGCTTCCAGGCCATCGGGGCAGCAGTGTGCCCCCGTCCTGACCACAGATGCCTCTGTCGATTGTGGCAGCAAAACCAACATCAGTCACTTCCCAGAGAGGTGCCCCAGGACAGAGAGGGCCGTGGAGAAAGTCATCCTTCCTGTGAGTAAACTGTCAATGAGTTGCCAGTCACTTGTCTGCCCATTCTTGGGGACTGTAGGAGACCCTCTGAAAGAGGGCAGAAAGGCAGCAAGGAAGCGAGTGGCATCTTTAATTCAGCGTCCCTCTGAGCAGCCAGCACAGAGGCTGGCGGAGAGCAGGAGTTCCAGTGAATGCCCGCCATTTGGAGGACCAGCCCTGGCACATCTGTCTGTGGCCTGGGCAGGTGACTTAACCTCTTGAAAGTAACTGTCCTCACCTGCAAAACAGTTATGATGCCGTGAATCACCTTTCAGGGTCACTGTGAAAGTCACAGAAGGTGATGGACGTGGGCTTGCCATAGAAATGCTGGCATTAGCATTTCCTGGTGCTGGACGTACAGTGAAGGACGGTACCTGTCCTTACACCTTGCATTCAACCGTGATGGAGATTGCCCACACTGGATGCACGCACCTCACCATCACCATCTCCGTTGTGCAGGGAGATGATCACTCATGTTTTCTCACCCTCCTCTGTGTGTTGACAAAATGGGTTTGATTCGGATGGTACAGAATCTGCTCTCTGAATCAAGAGGTGGAAGCAGGACCCCTGCTGAACCCGGCATGGCTTCGACAGCCACCGCTCCCACAGTCAAGAGCAGCCTCGCACTTTCACTGCCCACAAACCCAGGTTCGTGCTTTAAAACCTCCACAGCAATCGGGGACCTGATCCTCAAATGAACCTTGCTGTCCAAATAGAGTCACAGTTATGACAATGGAGTGTAGCTAACCCAACGGTAAGTACCCCTGCAGAAGGAGGGAGGCGCATCCCCAGCTAATAAGATTTACAGCACGGATGGGCACAGCCCTCCCCAAGGGCATGCTCTGGCCGCAGAAGCCCCATGGTCGTCCCTCAGCTCTGCCAAGGCCCACACCTCCACGCCTTTCCTCCATGGCACGTCGCTCTATGCGTTATTTGTTCATTCATAAAGAA
>CM052660.1:4628688-4685057 GCA_028533165.1 Leontopithecus rosalia
ATATACACCATGGAATATTATGCAGCAATCAAAAATGATGAGTTCGTGTCCTTTGTAGGGACATGGATGAATCTGGAGAACATCATTCTCAGCAAATTGACACAAGAACAGAAAAGGAAACACTGTATATACTCACTCATAGGCGGGTGATGAACAATGAGAACACATGGACACAGGGAAGGGAGTACCACACACTGAGATCTATTGGGGGAAATAGGGGAGGGACAGCGGAGGGGGGGGAGCGGGGGAGGGATGGCATGGGGAGAAATGCCAAATATGGGTGAAGGGGCAGAAGGCAGCAAAACACACTGCCACGTGTGTACCTATGCAACTATCTTGCATGTTCTGCACATGTACCCCAAAACCTAAAATGCAATACAAATTTAAAAAATAAAAAGAAGAGCCCTTTTAAGTCACAAATGGATCACTGCAGGAGAAGTTTTAATTCCATCCAGGTCTGCCTGGAGTCTTCTGTTGGGTACCAATTAGAGGAGGCAAATTCAGAGTACGAAGGTCCTAATGAGGAGGGAAGGCGGGAAGATGGGGAGGAGGCGAGAGGTCCAGAGGAGAGGATGACCGAGGAGGAAGGTGAGAAGCCCGCACGGAGATGGGGCATGCTCCCATCCTTATTAAAATCACCTCCCTTCTCTCCACCAAGCCCTCCGTAGCCGCAGACAAGCTCCATCCCTGCTCTGAGAGGGTCGGATGGATTCCCTGGGGCCATGGCTGTTTCAGTCACCGCCTCAGGGAATTAGCTAGAAATTACACAGTAGGCAACAGTTCCCTCTGACGAGGGAAAGGACCAGGTGACAGAATAGGCCTTTGTCACCTCAGGGTTCTCTTGTTTGCACTTAGAGACCTTGAGTTCCCTGGATGGTAGCTTCATGAGTGTGGGTAGATGAGCTGGGGCTGAGTGCCACAGTCCTGTGTGGCTGAGCTGGCCAAGAGCACGAGCCCACGCTGCTTCGGAGCTCACAACAAGCCCCAGTCCCAAGAGGCTTTGTACGAACAGGGACACAAGTGTCCTGTCCTCGGCCAGATACCCAATGACCCCAGAACCATCTACGGTGGCCACCAGGGAGAAGGAGGCTGGTTTTGTCGCAAAACCTACCCATGCCCAGGCCCTCTATAGAGCACTCTGCAATCTGCTGACATCTTCCCCTCCCGCCTCCCCCAGCCTTGCTCCTGCCTGGCTTTGTACCTCCCGGTCCCCAGACTCCCACCGACTCCCTAGTAGCCACACTCTTACAATCGGCCTAATTATTATTTTGTGCAGCTTTTCACAGCAGAAGGAGAGAAGATTAGGGGAAGAGAAAAGAAAGCTGAAACCTCTATAATGAAATTTTAAAATCACAGAGCTCCTGCTGTTCGTATTTTCCCAGCCTCCAAAAGCATCAAATATTGTTTTATCCTGCAACTAATCTCAACCGTGTATCTGTCTCACAATCTGTGGACACGTTAGCTGGGACTTGACTTCTAAGATAAGACCCATGGCAGCCAAGGGTGGTGGCGTCGTCACCAGACCCTACATAGTTAATTGGTCACTTTGTCCAGCTGCGCAATGGGGTTCCGGGCTGTCCCATCATTAAAAGCTGCCCAAGTCTATACCACTTTGAATCAGCCACCATCCTCCTGTTCCTCGCTGCTTTTAAGCACCTGCACACCCAGCATTCTTACCTCTGACTGAAAGCTTCTGGTTCTTTGATGAGGGCTTTGGATAATTTAATCAACTTTCCTTCCTCCTCTGCATAAGGAAGAAGTGCTCAGCTCACTTTGGGGAAGGAGCCACGGAGCAGCACACATTCCCGCCCGTTCTTAATAAGCCTCCCAAATGCATCAGCACGACAGGGTGTTTATCTCAATTAATGCATTAATAGCTTCACCAAATTGCCAGGAAAATCTGACACAGACTCGCGTGAGCAGGGTTCCAGTTCAGAAAGAAGCTGACAGAGCAGCCGCCCGATGTGAAATCTGAACCACCTTTTGAACAGCGGACTATTCGTTTTGTTTTATTGGATTTTTTGAGGTTTTTTTTTTGTTGATGACACACACTCCCAAGCCCACACATATAACCATTCCGGGGTAAAAGACATGAAAGATTGTTGGATCTGAGGGAAGGTCAGAACAGCGGAAAAGTAAGACGCAGAGGCCCAGGTGAGGCTCCACTGGCAGGGGAGGCCAGCCACCTGGACCTCCTCAGGGCGTCGGACTCGGTTCCATGGAGGGGTGAAGACAGTGCTCTGGCCAGAGGGGCTGCTGCTTCTCTCCCGGCCATCAGTCCCTTCAGAATCGTGCCAGCAGCCTTTCTGCTTTTTCTACGTAATCGGGACACATGCCTTTCTGCGCTCTGTGAGATGTTGTGTCTTGGGGCCTCCCACTGCAACTCCACCCTCAGGGATCACCTGGGCTGGTGGCTGCAGGATGAGAGGAGCACATTTCCATTTCTGAGCCCGCAATACCCTGCCCTTGTGTATCAGAGACACAAACCCTGAAATCACAGACTTTGTAGCAAAGAAAAACAACAAGTCTTTAGGCCTGGAGTGGACCCTAAACTCTCCAGGGAACTGGTTTGAGGACTGGAGCCTCTGAAAGAAGAGCTTCCAGCCTGTGGCTAAGAAAACTCCCTCTAGAGCCCACACTGCCCTGCAGGAGCTCAGCTTGTGCTCATGTTAGCATCTGACAGGCGGCCCCTGCAGAGCCCCGTCTCCTTCCTGCCATGTGCTGGCCCCGGGAGATGAGTTGATGTCATACCTGGTTCAGAGTGTTAGCTTGAAGCCAGTGGTGCGGAGGCTAATTATTCATTTTCCACCGCCCCATCTGCTTCGCTTGCTGGGGTGTGGACGCTAGGTGGTGGATGCTGGGCAGAGTTCTCTGGGCAAGCCAAGGCATGTGCAAGCTGCGGCCTGGCCTGCATCAGCTGCAGCACCCAGGAGGAGTCTCCTGGACACTCAGTCTCAGTGACTACGTCTGGCCCAGGTGCCCCTGGGTGCAGCGTGGCCTGAGATGCCAGGCAACCGGGTAAGGGAGGTAGCATGAGGAGCTCCCCAGAGAAAGGGACACAGAGAAGTAAAAGCCAACCGGCCATGGAGGCAGGAGAGGACCAGTGTTCCAGAGCGAGGAGCAGAGAGCAGGAGATTGCCGGAAGGAAACCAGCACAGCAGTGGTCCAACGGCCTATGCCCAGAGGGCTCAGGACCCCTGACCAGGAGTCCTGGAAGCAGCCGGGATCAAAGGCAAGAACTGAATCCAAACTCCACCACCAAGGTGAGGTTGGAGCTCTGTCTTCAGAATCAAATGATTCACTTCCCTCAGGAGCCGCCCTGCCTGAGAGCGTCCCACGATGGCAGTGCTGACAGTGAGGACAGCGGCATGGAGTCATCAATACCCTGTGCCAAGCCCTGTCCTCAGCACTCACAGCCCTCTGCGCGCAATCTTCTCCACTAGCAATGCGACGGCTGCCGTCTAGCAGTCAGCGTGCTTGTTATACTGAGTGCAGGAGCTGAGAGGTTCAGTAGCGGGGTCCTGCGCTGCCAGCCCCACCCCAGAGCCACGATCTGCTCACTCTCCACCTCCTTCTGCTCCATCAAATCTGTCTTTCAAAAAGATCTAGTTTTCTTTTCTTTTCTTTTCTCTTTTTGAGACGGACTTTTGCTCTTGTTACCCAGACTGGAGTGCAATGGTGCAATCTCGGCTCTCCGCAACCTCCGCCTCCTGGGTTCAAGCAATTCTCCTGCCTCAGCCTCCCGAGTAGCTGGGACTACAGGCGTGCACCACCATGCCCAGCTAATTTTTGTATTTTTAGTAGAGTCGGGGTTTCACCATGTTGACCAGGATGGTCTTGATCTCTTGACCTCGTGATCCACCTGCCTCAGCCTCCCAAAGTGCTGGGATTATAGGCGTAAACCACCACACCTGGCCAAGATCTAATTTTCATGTCTTAAGTCATTCAAGTGCCAATATCAGTACCCCTTGAGCTAAAAGTTACTCCAGGTCCACCCTGAAGGCTGATGTCCACTGAAGCCTTTTCGCGGGAGCCTTCTGCTAGCCCACAGCATGGACATCCCACATCTTGTCTTATTGCCCAGCCACTGATGAGGAAGGGGCTCTGGTACTGCCTTCCCCACAGCCCCAGGCCTGAGAGGAACAATTAATGTCATGCTTTCGCCATGCAGGCCCTAATCCTCTTCCAAGGCCCCTCCCTGCCTTTCTGGGAGCAAGCCAGGCAGAGCAGAAGTTGGGGGGGTGCCTCTAAGAGCCCTGCTTCTTACTCAGGGGTGAGGTGGCAGCAGGGTCCCTGCAGAAATCAAGCTGAGGCCCAGTGGCCCCATGGCCAGTTATAGATCCCAGGGACAGGGATCTGTCCCAAACAAAGCACTCACCTTTGTTTGGAAGGAGGTTCACTGCGTATGGGCTTCGCAGAAACCTACAGATGGAAGAATTGCAGGAAGAAACAGAGGATTCTGTTGGAGTGGAGCCCTCACTGACATTGGAAAGGGTAAAACCAGGAAGGGAGTCGGCATTGATGGCCGTCCACATGGGACTTCCTTCTGCCGAGCCCCTCACAGGCATGGCTGTTCCAGACTGAGGCACAAAAAGGCCTTGGTCCACCCAGGGACCCCATGCCCTGGTTTGGTCCCCCCAGCTCCTGGTCCCAGGAGACTGAAGGTCTGAGACACCCCATAAAGATCGTGCAGGCCTGCTCCTTTGAGGAGCATTCCCAGCAGTGCCCTGGAGCCTGGGAGAATAGGACAGCTGTGCCCTCCGGATGGGGAAGCAGCTACCCAACAGTGCCTGGGCTGCCATCTGGGTTTTCTGCCTCCTCTGTACCTGCAGAAGGTAAGCCCAGGTGAGCCCGAGCCTCCCTCCAACCTGAGATCCTGCACACTTCTGCTTCCCGGCCTGAGACCCTCCACTGGATGGTCCCCGTTAGGTTGCGTCTGCCTCTCTCCTGTGCCTCTGTGCACTCAAAGCTCGGTAGATGGGATGATGGGGAAATAGGCTCACGTCTGTTACTCAAGGTTTCTTTCACCACAGTCCTCTCCTAGAGGGATCCCAATCACATGCTGGGTTTCAGATCTGTGCTCTGGAGTAGCACCTGCTCACAGTTAGCTCACCTTCCTGAACTCTGGGTCACGAACAATGAAACCCACTGCGACACAGGTGGGGCTCGCATCAAGTGATTGCTCTGGGCAGAGGAGCAGCCCTGTCTGCTCCAGGTTCCCTGGGCTAGTGTGGGGTCAGTGCCCAAGTCCCAGCCCTCCCTACACCTGCAGGCCACCCAGGATGCCTGCTGACATGTTCGCAGCTGGCCCCAGGACATCAAGAGGAAGAGGACTAGGCCACCTGCTCACACCTGTCCTCTTCAAGAGAGAGCGGCCGTGTCCTCTGGATGGAGGATCGTGGGAGCCTGAAAACCTGAGCTTTCCTTGGGTCTGAAGTCAGGTGAGTCGTGCTCACCCCTTTGGTATTCATCAGGAAATCATTTCTCCTGAGCGCTTGCTGGCTCTCTCCAGGGAAAGTCCCTGCAGGGCTGAGCCCTGGTGAATTAATGAGGCAGCTGGGGATAGAGGAGAGGGCACCGGGCTGAGAGCAGGGGGCTTGTGCTTTACTTATGAGCTCTGTGACCTTGAACTAAACACTTGACCCCTCAGTTCCACTTTAACAGAGAGGGTCGTGAGGTTTAACCGAGCTCATGTACGTGTGATTGCTTTGTATAAATGGGAAGGGGGGAACATTCTCTCATATTTCACATGGATGCAAATGCCAGGCTGCTGTCCTGTTAGCTCCACTCTCCTGGGGGTCTGGACATGCGTGGTGGCTGCTCATAAGTCCTGAACACAAGTGTTGAGGCCCCTCCAAGCCCTGGACACGTGTACTCAGGGAGCCCCAACTCACCCAGAGAGAAGGCTCAGAAGCTGCCGGAATCTCCGACCCTCCTTCCCAGCATCTCCTAGCCCTGCATGGAGAGATACAGCCTGGTGGTGTCATCCCAGCACCTCCCGCCCCTGGCAGTGTCCTTCCCAGCACCTCCCCTGGCGGTGTCATCCCAGCACCTCCCCTGGCGGTGTCCTCCCAGCACCTCCCCTGGCAGTGTCCCCCCCACGGCACCTCCCCTGGCGGTGTCCCCCCCACCGCACCTCCCCTGGCAGTGTCCCCCCCACCTCCCCTGGTGGTGTCCCCCCCACCTCCCCTGGCCATGTACCCCCACACCTCCCCTGGCCGTGTACCCCCACACCTCCCCTGGCGGTGTCCTCCCCAGCACCTCCCTGGCAGTGTCCCCCCCACGGCACCTCCCCTGGCGGTGTTCCCCCCCACGGCACCTCCCCTGGCGGTGTCCCCAGCACCTCCTGCCCCTGCCTGTGTTGTCATCCAGTCTCCGTATTTGTGTCACCACGCTCTGTTGCCCACCTCCCTGCTCTCATCTCTACCACTGCTGGGCATACCTGCCAAGACCACCACAGCCCACCCTCTGCCTGTGCCTCCCCTCTCTGCCTACTTTCAGAAACAAAAAGAAGGTAGGAGAGGCCACAAACCCAGTGACTTTTTGGATTCGTTCAGACTGCATTCAGCATAGTGAAAAGGGAAGCCGCAGTACTGGTGAGTGTAACACACCCACTTTTAGTCTCTCATTCACGTTCAGAGGGGTCAGTCCTCTCCTTCAACCATTTCACACAGCCAGGAGCCCAAGTCCTTTTTATCATCTGCTGTCATCCTTAGCACCTGGATTCCATCTTCAAACTCATCTTATGGCCCAGTATGGCTGCCTGAGTACCAGCCTTTATGTCTGCATTCCAACCAGCAGGAAGAAGAAAGAAGAAAGGGAAAACAGAAGCACATCTCCCAACCAGCTCAACTGTTTAAGAGCCTTCCCATGAATCTCTCAAGACACTTCTGCACGTATTTCATTAGTTGAAACAAGCCAGCACCTAGCTGCAAAAGAATCTAGAAAATCACCTTTTTCTTGGGCACATTGCCACCTCAAATAAAATCTGGATTCCATTAATAAGGAAGAAGAGGTAATGGGCATCAGATGTTCTGTGACATTCACCCAAGACCACAGCTAAGAAGTGGAGTGAGCCACGTTCATCTGACTCCCAAGCCCACACTGGTGCCCTCAGTCACCCCGCTGCCCAGCTCTATTGGAGGAGCAGACCCAGGTCTGTCCACCTGCCGAGTGCCCACCATATCCCTGAAGCCTAGGACGCCAGCCACACCAGGAAGGGCAAAGGAAGCCACCTGCCTTGTGGTAGCCCAGCAAAGGCCTGGCAGCCATGGCAGTGCATGGCTTTGAATCGTCACACAGACCTGCCACATAGAGCACAGAGGCATTGCTGGCATTTGCAGGCGAGAAAGCCAGGGCTCCAGAGGCCTGGCAGATCCTAGACCCCCCAGGGAGAAGAGGACCAGGCTCCCCTGCTCTGCTGTCACTGAAGCCATCTCTTCCTGCATCCACATTCTGCTTTTGGGAAACTTGCTTCCCCAGAAGGAGGATGTGGATTCCAGCAAGGTCAGTAGGAGCCCAGGATACCGGGCTGTTCAGGATACGGGGCTGTTCAGGATACCGGGCTGTTCGGCAACCTGCAGAGATTTGGGGAGTTTGGTCTGCTGCTCTTCCCCATCCAGAGCAAGGGCTTCTCTCAAACTGGACTGTTACCCTTCGGTAAATTATTCAAATATATATGACGCATATTTTTTTTTTTTTGAGACGGAGTTTCGCTCTTTACCCAGGCTGGAGTGCAATGGCGTGATCTCAGCTCACCACAACCTCCGCCTCCTGGGTTCAGGCAATTCTCCTGCCTCAGCCTCCTGAGTAGCTGGGATTACAGGCACGCGCCACCATGCCCAGCTAATTTTTTGTATTTTGAGTAGAGACGGGGTTTCACCATGTTGACCAGGATGGTCTCGATCTCTTGACCTCGTGATCCACCCGCCTCAGCCTCCCAAAGTGCTGGGATTACCGGCATGAGCCACCGTGCCCGGCCTATATGACGCATCTTAATGAACCAATGAATTTGTATTGAGCTCCAGAGTTGACTCATTTTCGTGTCTTCTTTGAGGAACAAGGCAAGGCAGAGAAATTCTGGGTAACTGAGGGTTCTGGATAACCATGGAAACTTCAAACATATAAAACTATTTATATGGAAAAGTTTGTAAAATGTAGCATATGCACCCCTACAAAGAACAACATAATGAAGCAGAATCTGAACATCATTTAACTTCTCCTTAATGACAAGGCCATAATTAGGAGCATCAATTATGGTGCAGAGCCCCGGCTTGCAGGGCACCCTCAGGGGCTGCTGATGTGGGGACTGCCATTTGTCCCCACACACAATGGCCCCATTCGTTTTGTTTTCTTAATTCCTCTGACTTTCTTTTTTTAGTTTGTCTGGTGTGTCCATCCTGAAAGGGCTTTGGCTCCTTGAAGCTGCAGCCACAGCATTGCTCTGGGTTTGTGGCTTGGCCCCAGTTGCTCCAAGTTTGTCACTTTGTGTCCTGAATGTTGTATAACAGGACCAGAACACGCCTCCAGTGGCAAATGCACAGGACCCATGCCAGCCTCCTGCACGGGGCCCGGTTTGTTTATTCCATGGTCAAAGTTGCATTCCAGACGTGCGAGGCTGCTCCAGCCTTCAGGTTTGTGCAGAAGAGGAGACACCAGACCTTTGAGGCCGCACTTGGATTGCTGGTGCTGCCATGGGGCAGAGAGCTCCTTGCTGGGCTGGATCACCCAGTAATTAAACCCAGAAATAAAGAGAAATTCTAGCCATGCAGCCATTGGTTATGATCAGGGATTTGATTCTGTGCAAGTAGAGAGCGTCCCAGTTCCGCTCTGGATAAAAGCGACTCTCCAATTCACACCAAAAAGAGCTTCAAACTGCATAGCTGTGTTCTACCTTTACTCATTAACATGAATTCTCGTTGTCAATAAGGAAATAAAATTCAAGATAAACACGGAATCTCAGCTTCTTCGAATTCTGAGCTATTCATATATTCATAAAACAATGGCAATTTGCAAATGCACTATTTTCCCTTGAAGCAAATGAATATGCAACAATCAATTAATGTGCCGAGTTAAATGCAGCAAATGCAAATCACTTTAATGATGGTATTTACAAAATAAGTTACCTCTACTTTAAATAATTATAACGTGCATTTAGCGCCCCAAATGAAATCAGAAAGGTCTGAGACTCAAATGTGGGAAATTGATTCGAATCTCGCTGTGCTTCTGGTAGGCCCTCCCCGTTTTGTTTTCAGATTCCTCTGCTGTTTGCATGAAAACGAGGCCTTTGGTTTTTTACACTCTGCTTGTGTTGTTCCCTCCCCAAGATGACTCTGCAGTATGAGAAGTGTCACTTCTCGTGCTGCAGAAGCTCTGGACTCCGGGCCCATCTGATACCGATGTGAAGGTCCGAGGCACTGTCTTGAGAGCCATCGTTGGCCACAAGTACTGCTGAGGCCACAGCAGAGGAGTGTGTCTCCAGGGCTGCCCCCAAGTCCTCTGCAGCGCAGCCCCGGGGGGTTGAGCATGATGCACATCACCTGTGTGGCCCCTGCCGTCTGCAAGTCTTTCAGATCACATATGCACATGCACACAGGTGTGCACACACATGCAAGCATGTCCCCTCAGTTCTCAGATGAAGGAATAAAGAGAGGCAAACAGCCCTAATCAGACTCTCTCCCTCACGCTGCCTTCTTGGCCACCACTGGATTTTTCTCCTCGCTGTCACCTAAATGAAGCCAAGTCAGGATGCTTTATGCTTTGCTAAGGAACAAGACAGGTTCTAAGCCAAGCTTGTCCAACCCGCAGCCAGGGGGCCACAGGTGGCCCAGGACAATGTTGAATTCCACTCAACCCAAATTAGTAAACTTTCTTAAAACATTGTGAGAGTGTTTTACAGTTTTTTTAAACCTCATCAGCTGTCATTAGTGTTAGTGTATTTTATGTGTGGCCCAAGACAATTCTTCCAATGTGGCCCAGGAAGACCAACAGATTAGACACCCCTGATGGAAACTACTTGAAGAGGGGGCATGCTACGGATTTAGAAAGGTGCTGGTGCATCTCCCCAGGCTGCTCGGAAGGATTTTAGTGGGTTGACTCCTCTGAGCCGCGCTGACTGGAGGCAAGGGCTCCAGCAGACGACAGAAGTGATTCAGTCCCACAGGCTGTTACAGAATTGGGTGGCATCATCCATAAGTCACTTTCAGATCATCAAAAACTAACAAGAATAGAAAAGGCGTGTTTACTAACATCAGCTGAGACGTTGGTCATGGAAGAATTGAGCATGTGAGTGAACGTGACGAGGGTGAGGGATTATGGTTATCTCAAACATGGCCCAAAGAAACGGACTCAAAAATAACGCAAGAACACCAAGAGCCCAAAGATCCGAAAGCACATTTGTCTGTATCCTGTAATAGAAGAGGAAAGATATACTTAAGCTTATTCAAGCATTAGCCATAAAAAATAAGAGATGAAACATATTTACTGCGGTTAGTAAGGCAGAGGCATTAGCACCAGGGCGTCAACTCGGTTGTGCTAAGTTGTGTGTTTCTCAGATAAGTCATCTTAAATTAAATATTAAAGATTAATAAATATAATACCCATAATAAATGACACACACTAATTTAATTAAAAATAGATGGTGGATTTTACAAATGGGACATTACCGTAATGATATAGAATGGACTTGTTATGCTAAAAATGTGCAGTCTTGAAAATGTGCAATCTCCATGCACATTTCACCCTTATTGTGGCTCATTAAAATTTTAAAAATAGCTATTTTAATTGTCAAGCATTTGACAGACTGCTATAAAAACTTGACACTTAAGTTTCAATTTTACAACATGCATTTTAATGACTCCTTTCTCTGTATGTTTTGTTATCCATAATCCTGTTTTTTTAAAAAAATTAAAATGTCATTTTCCAATAGTTTTTTAGCGAACAGAGTTGAGCTTGCTGCAGGGCTGCAGGAAAACATGTTTAAATCTTTACAAACAAATATGAAAATTAGAACGGCTTTTTATTTCCACTGCGGTCTCTGGTTTAGTTGTTGATTTCAAAGCCTTCAGGGGTATCGGGAAAGGAGAGGAAGATACTCGTGGGAGCTAAAGCTAAACTGGGGAGGCGGGAGCTCTCAGAGAATTTTAGCACCAGCTTTTTAAAAGGATTTCCCATTTCCTCCACTTAGGATGTAAGACAAGGTGACAGATGTGCCTCACAGTAGCCACTGCATACGAATCTTCTATTAGAAAAAAGTACACTTAAAAAGCAGGCCCCTGGACAGCACTGTGGAAAAGCCTTATGCCATCCAAAGAAGCTGCGTGAGTTCTTGAGGCGTGAAAATCTCCTCGGCCTGGGAGGAAAACCATATCCGTCAGGACTCTCCAAATGCCCAATCTCTTAGGAATTTGAGCTTCTTAAGATCTCACCTGATAATATCCTGGCACACAGTCAGTTGCCAGTGCAAGAGTTGCTTTGAAGTAGAAAAGAAAAACAGTATTTAGACAAGTAAAGAAGAAAATATTAACTGATGCCGTCCCGGTGGTGCCTTGAGCCGTATCTGCTGGGTACCAGGCCAAGTACTGGGTGCTTCGTTTCCTATCTTCAGAGCAACCAAAAAAAAAGTGGGTCTTTCATTCCATCTTCACACATGGCAATACCGAGGCTTGTAGAGATGGAGTAACTCATCCTCTGCTGTACACATGATAAGCACAAGTCATAAGCAGCAGAATCTGAGTGCAACTCAGACCCTCTGACAGCAAGAGTCCCGGAAGCCCCCACCACAAAGATGATCTACCGGCCTTGTTGACACCATAGGCGAATGCTGGAAAACTCAAGTGAGCTGTTTCCAAGGGTCAAGTCTATGAACTCATTCATCAAGGTTTCCAACCACGGTGCCTAGTTAAGGTTGATGAGGATTTTCTTTTTCCATCCACTCTCCTTCTGTCACCACTGCTCCCACCACACCATTTGCCAAGCAAAACAATTCTCTGCCCAAAGTGCCAGTATTGACCAGGTTTGGCAGCTCAAGCCTGTCATCCTAGCACTTTGGGAGGCCTAGGCGGGGGGATCACTTGAGGTCAGGAGTTCGAGATCAGCCTGGCCAATATGGCAAAACCCCATCTCTACTAAAATTGCAAAAATTAGTCATGTGTGGTGATACACACTTTTAATCCCAGCTACTCAGGAGCCTGAGGTGGGATCACTTGAACCCAGGAGGCGGAGGTTGCAGTAAGCCAAGGCAGTGCCAGTGTACTCCAGCCTGGGTGACAGAGTAAGACTGTCTCAAAAAACAAAAAGTACCAGCACTAAATCCTGGGCTTTCTTTTGTATTTGGCAAGTGTTTGCTGAGCGTAGAGCCCTTTCTCTGGATCCACTGCTTCGATTCCTGGTCATAAGCTGGTTTCTATGCTTCCTGCTCTTGTATTCAAATCGACCAAAGGGTCTTCCTGTAGAGAAAGCATCAGCGTAGGCTTGTGGAGGATGGAATCATATGCAGAGTGACAGTGGGTCATTGCTAAGAGCTCAAGCTAGCTCTCCGGAGCTTCTCACAAGCCACTCTTTGCAGAGCCTCATCTGAACTATGAGCAGACATGGATGCCCAGTGCTGTCCCAGGAAGCTGAAGCCTGAGGCAGGTATCCTACTCAGAAAGGGACAGGGCAAGGTGCCCAGGAAGGTGCCGGGTGCTCAGCAGGTCTTGTTGCTCAACCTTCATGGAAAAGCCAACTCAGCTGTCCTGGATCTTGTCCCTCCTCTTTCCTGCAGTCCTGTGCACAGGCTGCGGCTCTCACTGCAGAGGCTGTGGTCAGACACTCCTCTGGTCTGGCTGGACACTGTGTTGTGGGCCTGCGATGCAGCTGTCCCCCAGAGAATCAGGCGCTGAAGCAGCACTTACATTCAACAACAGCATAGCACAGCCGGTGCAATTATTTTGCACTTACTACATACCAGGGACCTGTGTAAAGTACTTCACATGTATCCTTCCATTTACAATTTAACAATAAGCCCAAAGAGAGAATCTACTGCCATTGCCTTTAAGTGAAGCTTGGAGAACTGACTTCCCTTGCCCATTTCATAGATGGAGAAGCAGACTTCAGCCTTAGGAGGCCAGACCTGAAGGCCGGTGCTCGGCAAGGAAGCCCACTGAGTGCGTGCTCGAGGCACTAAAGCTGACCTCACCCAAGCTAAGCAGCCATGAGACAGAGCCAAAAATCACTGCTTCCTGCACGCCGCTCCAAGAAAGCACATTTATTGCAATTTTCTCTTGCCCCTGTTTATTCTCATTGTTTCTGGGAGATGACCTTGCAATTACACTGGTTTGTCACGATGACCACAAAACTTTATTTCTCACCAGCTCTCCTTAGCTGGAGTTTGGATGGCCCAGAACCAGGGTTAGTGGCGAGGGAGGAAGGGCTACAGAGCAGCAGCTCCACACTGCTAGGACTCAGAGCGTGCGTTTGAAGCACCTTCTCAGGTGTAAGGCATCCTCACGCCTTCCCCAATGCAACTCGACAGCAACAGCAGCAGCAAGTTAAACTCTGTCTCCAGTGAACGAGAACATGCCGGCCACGTGCACAATTTCGGCAGTGTGGGGGACACGGGTCAGTTATTCTGATGGCCTGAGGAGGAGACGTCAACCCAGAAGAGTTATCCATCTTGTTGGGCCACACGCTATTGCCATACTCCAGAAATAAAGTACTTCCTTTAACTCACTCCATATCGACACTTTTTACATTATGACATTTTAGTACTTTAAACATACGGCATTGTTAAATATGATACTTTGTCCCCCTGGTCCTCATGGATCTCCCCACTTGTTCTCCAGAGACAGCTATCCTAAGCCTGGGGAAAACATTCGGTGTTTCTCTCCCTTCCTGCATGTGCAAAAATCCGTAAATAAAGTGGTACATATGTGTGTATTTTTAAACTTCAGATACATGCTAATATAGAGCATCTATCCTGATGCAAACTGTATGTTTTATTCAATTTTTTTTCATACTTTTAGCTATATCTATGTTGACATATATCATATGTACCTTTTATAGAATGTGCTTTAGGGCCGGGTGCTGTGGCTCACGTCTGCAATCCCAGCACTTTGGGAGGCCAAGGTGGGTGGATCACAAAGTCAGGAGTTCAAGACCAGTCTGGCCAATATGGTGAAACTCCAGCTCTACTAAAAATGCAAAGACTAGCCAGGCATGGTGGCGCGTGCCCACGTCTGAGCTACTCGGGAGCCTGAGGTAGGAGAATCACTTGAACCCGGGAGGCAAAGGTCGCAGTAAGCCGGGATGGCGCCACTGCACTCCAGCCTGGGTGACAGAGAGAGACTGTCTCAAAAAAATAAATGTGCTTTAACAGTTTTTTTCCATTTTTTCATTGTTATTTCCTAATTTGTACTTGTAGAGGCCCTGCCAATGGCTCCTCTGGATTCCTCTGTAGAAGCGGGGCAACTGGCCCATAGCCTGTGGCATCTTCAACGCTGCTACTTACTGCAAAGTTTTCTTCCACACGGTCATAACAGTTTCCACTACCCCAAACAATCCACGAACGTTTCTATGCTCCGTTCCTCACCAACACTTGGTATTCCGAGACACTGAAAGTGTTGATAGTCTAGTGGACGGGAATGATATCTCGCTGTCTTTATTTCCAACTCCCCAATTTCTAGTCAAATATTTTTCACAGCTACATTCGTGACATACGTTTCCTCTCCTAGAAATGATCTTTGCGAGGCCGGGTGCGGTGGCTCACGCCTGTAATCCCAGCACTTTGGGAGGCCGAGGCGGGTGGATCACGAGGTCAAGAGATCGAGACCATCCTGGTCAACATGGTGAAACCCCGTCTCTACTAAAAATACAAAACATTAGCTGGGCATGGTGGTGTGTGCCTGTAATCCAGCTACTCAGGAGGCTGAGGCGGGAGAATTGCCTGAACCCGGGAGGCGGAGGTTTCGGTGAGCCGAGATTGCGCCATTGCACTCCAGCCTGGGTAACAAGAGCGAAACTCCGTCTCAAAAAAAAAAAAAATTATCTTTGCGAACGGCCAGCCCGCACTACTACTGGGTCGTTCATATTTTGTGACTGCTTTGTAAGTGTTCCTTTAAAATTTGGCTACAATGTATTGCAAGTCTTTTCTCCTGGCATTGGGCTTCACTTTTCTGTTTTTATAGTGCAGCACCCCACTTCCTCCCCCACCAAATGCATTCAAATGTATTCATGGTTTTCTTTTTGGTTCGTAGTTTTCGTTTAAGAAGTCTTTCCCTACTCCAAAAACATAGGGATATATTCCAGTATTTTCTTCTAAAACTGATAAAATGTTGCTTTTTATATGTTTGATTTTTGCCCACATTTGCCACATGTATGTACTTTTTACAAAAAGAAATTTACGTGGGATTTACTCTGTCTGTAGGCTAAGGCAGAGAGCGAATTTCCTTTTCCTCTTCTATGGGAATGAGCAGTTGTCACAGCTCCATTTTTTTAACCGTCCAGACTCTGCCCGCTAATGCACAGGTCCCTCCTCTAATGCATGCAGTCCCTAGCTCCCTCTGGGCCCTCTGCACTGGCTTACTGTGCCATGCCTCCATCTTCATTACCAGGCTTTATCCACAGTCTCAAAAGCTGGAGAGACACTCACCCTGCCTCCAAAATCATCTCACCATTTCTCTTTTAAAATATTAAGATCAGCCAGGTGTGATGCCTGTAATCCCAGCACTTTGGGTGCCTGAGGCAGGGGACTAATTTGAGCCCAGGAGATCCAGACCAGCCTGGGCAACATAGTAAGACCCTTTCTCTACCAAAAATTAAAATATACATTAGCTGGGTGTGGTGGGCATGCCTGTAGTCCCAGCTACTCAGGAGGCTGAATCAAAAGGATTATTTGAGCCCAGGAGTTCAAGCCTGCAGTAAGCCATAATCACACCACTGCACTCCAGCCTTGGGGGACAGAACAGGAATCCACATCTTTAAAAAAAGAAAGAGAGACATTTGAAATTTTAGTATATGGTGGGTAATAATGTAAGTCTCAATAATCTTCAGTTTCTTCATAGAAACTCTTTGGTGGCTGGAGAAAACCCCAAGGGTTGGCAGGTTAAGCAATATACTTTAAATCAGCAACATGTCAATGAAAAAAATCACAGTGAAAATCAGAAAATATTTCAAGCTAAATAGATTATTTATTTTTTTTCTTTTTATTGCGTTTTAGGTTTTGGGGTACATGTGCAGAACATGTAAGATAGTTGCATAGGTACACACGTGGGAGTGTGTTTTGCTCCCCTTCACCCATATTTGGCATTTCTCCCCATGCCATCCCTCCCCGCTGTCCCTCCCCTATTTCCCCCAATAGACCTCAGTGTGTAGTACTCCCTTCCCTGTGTCCATGTGTTCTCATTGTTCATCACCCGCCTATGAGTGAGAATATATGGTGTTTCATTTTCTGTTCTTGTGTCAATTTGCTGAGAATGATGTTCTCCAGATTCATCCATGTCCCTACAAAGGACACGAACTCATCATTTTTGATTACTGCATAATATTCCATGGTGTATATGTGCCACATTTTCCCAGTCCAGTCTATCATCAATGGGCATTTGGGTTGGTTCCAGGTCTTTGCTATTGTAAACAGTGCTGCAATGAACATTCGTATGCATGTGTCCTTATAGTAGAACGATTTATAGCCCTTTGGATATATACCCTTTAAAATCTACATATTAAAACTGATGGGATGCATCTAGGCTCTGACTAGAAGGAAATTCATAGCTTTAACTTACTTCTCTAGAAAAAGAAAGTGAGCCTACATATTAACCATCTGAGTTTTTAACTAAAAAAAATTTTTTGAAGATGCACAAATTAAACTCATAGAAAATATAAGAAAGTAAATAATAAAGATAAGGGCAGAAATTAAAGAAATAGGTCTGAGATCATGCCGCTACACTCCAGCCTAGGCAACAGAGTGAGAATCCATCTCAAAAAAAAAGAAAGAAATAGAAAAGAAAAATTTAACAGAGAGGATTAACAAAACCAAAAACTTGGTTCTTTGAAAAATTTTATAAATGCATTATCCCTGGAAAGATTGATATAGGTAAAAAGAGAAGGTACAAAATATCATTATTCAAAATAAAGTTTGGGCTGGGCATGCTGGCTCACACCTGCAATCCTAGGACTTTGGGATACTGAGGCAGGTGGATCACCTGAGGTCAAGAGAACGAGGCCAGCCTGGTCAGCAGGATGAAACCCCGTCTCTGCTAAAAATACAAAAATTAGCCAGGCATGGTGGTGGACAGCTGTAATCCCAGCTACTTGGGAGGCTGAGGCAGGAGAATTGCTTGAACCCGGTGCAGTGGGCCAAGATGGCACCATGCACTCCAACCTGCATGACAGAGTGAGACGCTGTCTCTAAATAAATAAATAAATAAACTTTGATCTTTACCTTACACGTATACAAAAATTACCTTACAATGGAACATAGGCTTAAATGTAAAACATAAAGCTGTAAAACTTCTATAAGGTCACATGGGAAAAAAAATCTAAGTAACTGTGGGTTAGGGGAAAGATTCCATAGATACACATTTCATAAAAGAAAGACAGTTGATAAATTTGACTTATCCAATATTAAGAATGCATGCTCTTCAAAACAGAAGGAAAAGTTGGACCACAGACTGAGAAAAAAAAATTTTGCAAGTCGCATACTTTATAAGGAAACTGTATCCAGAAAACATCAAGAACTGTCAAGACTCCCTGACAAGGAAATCCACACAATTTTTCAAATGAGCAAAAATTTGAGCAGATATTTCACCAGATCAGATATACAGATGGCAAATAAACATTTGAAAAGATGCTCAGCATCATTAATCACTAGAGAAATGCAAATTAGGACCACAATAAGATACTTCAAAAATTAAAAAAAAAAAACAGTCCAACTAAGTATTGTGAAAGTTTGGAGCAACTGGAATGCTCAGTGCTGGCTTAATATAAAATAGTATAGTGATTTGAAAAATATTTTGAAACTTATATCTTACAAATGGAAACATATTCTTACCATAGAGCCCCTCAGTATTTACCCCCAGTATCTACCCAAGAGCAATGAAAGCACATGCCCAAAGACTTGCACATGAATGTTCGTGGACTCTTTACTTGTGATAGCCCCAAACTGGAGACAAGTAATGTGTTTATCATGAGGCGAATGGATAAAGAAACTATGTACATCCATACCGTGGAATACCACTCAGCAAGAAAGGAAAAGAATGACTGACACATGCAACAATGTGGGTAAATATCAATGTCATTATCTAGAGTGCAAAAACCAGACAACAAAAATAATACTGTATATTTCCATTTGTATAACATTTTAGAAAATGGAAGCTAACCCACAGTGTCAGAGGGCAGATCAATGGCTGCCTGAGGAAGGGGAGAAGAGAAGGAGGGAAGAAAAGTAAAGGGGCACAGAAACTTTTGGGAGATAGTGAATATATTCGTTATTTTGGCTGTGGTGATGTTTCCAAAGTGTTTACATATTTCAAAACTTACCAAATAGGACACCTTTTAAATGCCCAGCTTAGCTGATGCCATTATATTCAATGAAGCTGCTGAAAGGGTGGCCCATCCCATCAGTTTTATTATGTAGCTTTTAAATTATCTATTTAGCTTGAAATATTTTCTGAATTCCACTGCGATTTTTTTATTGACATGTTGCCAATTTTAAAGGAAGCTTGAGGGTCAGATGAGCGAATAATTCCAAATAGGTCTATGAGAAAGGAAACAATAAAGTAAGGGATGAAAACTATTGAAATCAAAAAGAAAAAAAAATAGAGAACCTCGGTAAAACCAACACAGTTTTTTTGAAAAGACAAGCAAAATATAGAGAAAATTATGACTATCCAAACAAAGAAAACGCACAAAGAAGCAGCATCAGGAAGGAGAAGTAATATTGAGTGACTTAATGACAATACACAGACAAAGAGTAAACCTAGACAAAAGGACAACTTCCCAGAAAACATCCTGACAGCACTGGGTCAGAATAGAATGTAGACTTATAACTATCACATCATTTGAACTACGTGTTTAAAATATAGCCACGAGCTGGGCATGGTGGCTCACATGTGTAATGCCAGCACTTTATGAGACTGAGCTGGGCAGATCACTTGAGGTCAGAAGTACAAGAACAGCCTGGCTAACATGGTGAAACCTCATCTCCACTAAACATATAAAAATTAGCCGGGTGTGGTGGCACATGCCTGTAGTCCCAGCTGCTTGGTAGGCTAAGGCAGGAGAATTTCTTGAATCCAGGAGGCGGAGGTTGCAGTGAGCTGAGATCATGCCGCTGCACTCTAGCCTGGGCAACAGAGTGAGATTCCATCTCAAAAAAAGAAAAGAAAAGAAAGCCATAAAAATCTGACTGGATGATTTCACAGGCAAATTATACCAAACATTTCACATTAGTACACCAAGTCCAATAACAAAAAAAACATCATGATAACTTGAGTTTATCCCAGAAATTTAAAAATGCTTTGTTTTGTATTCTTTTAGGTTATATCATTAATTTGAAATAATGGCTTTGCTTTTAGTTATTCAACTATGGATAAGGCTGGACACCATGGCTCCCACCTGTCATCCCAGCACTTTGGGAGGCTGAGGAAGGTGGATCACCTGAGGTCAGGAGTTCGAGACCAGCCTGGCCAACATGGTGAAACCCCATCTCTACTAAAAATACTAAAATTAGCTGGGCGTGGTGACACTTGCCTGTAATCCCAGCTACTTGGGAGGCTGAGGCGGGAGAATCACTTGAACCCGGGAGGTGGAGGTTGCAGTGAGCCAAGATCGCACAGCTGCACTGCAACCTGAGTAGCAGAGTGAGACTCTTTAAAAAAAAATGGATGAATGTTCACATCTAATTTTGTTGCAGCTGGTTTTGATGATGGTCTTTTTATATATAATTTTAATTGATTTTTCTCAATACAATTTACATACACTAACATTTTAATTACACAATATGGTGCTCTTTTGGCAAACATATATACACCTAAACGAACATCCCCGCAGTCGAAATCTAGAGATAGCAGAACATTTCTATCATTCCCTGACGTTACTTCTTGACCCCTGTAGGCTATTCTGCATCTACCAACTCCCTGCCCCAGGCATCCATTAATCTGCTTTTTGTCGCTGCAGATTAGTTTTGTCTTTTCAGTGCCTTCATTCACTGGCAGCGTTTGCTTAACATAGTACTGATAAGTGTGAATTTCAGTTACTGTGGCTTAGCTAACACCAGTCCCCCAACCACATGCTTCACACTCTGAGTCAATACGTCAAGTACAAACTTAGCTGCTAGCTTTTCAGCCCACTCATCACTATGAAAATAGCAAACACATGTCAGAATCAGTGGCCAGTCACCTCACTTCTCCGGAATTCTGCTGGTGACTGGTCACTGTCCACCTGTTATTCACCTCATGCGCAGACAGCAAAACGTGCCGTTGTATTGTCCCCCTGTCTCCTACTGATCAACCTACGTGACATATATATTACAAACACGAATAATCAAGAGGAGTGTGGCTAAATGCAGATGGAAGTGCAGCAAAGAAATAGCCAGTGATCAAGCCGGAAGTCAGATTTGAATCACATGTAAATTGGGTAATAGAAGAAATATATGACGGTGGAAATGTTGGCAGTCTAAGAAACTACATTGCAGCCAGAGGATTTAGTGAAACAAGCTTATTGACATAAATGAAGATAATGTTTAGGATGAAAAGAATGAAGCTGTCCCAGAGGAAATAATACCGGCAAAATCTTCACATTAAAGAGAGCTTGGGCCGGGCGCGGTGGCTCGCGCCTGTAATCCCAGCACTTGGGGAGGCCGAGGCAGGTGGATCACCTGAGGTCAGGAGTTCAAGACCAGCCTGGTCACCATGGGGAAACTCGGTCTCTACTCAAAATACAAAAATTAGCTGGGTGTGATGGCGCACACCTGCAATTCCAGCAACTAGGGAGGCGGTGCAACAGTTCCATGGAAAAAGCATGTTTTCCCAGGCTGGGTACCATGCTCACTCACTGGGCATTAGCTCACTGCCTCCCTTCGCTGGCGGGTGGGGACTCCCCTGCCCTGCATGGTTCTCATGTGGGCTGCCACACCACATTGCTCTTTCTTCCTCTTTGTGGGTCATGCCAGCCACCTAAGTCAGTTCCGATGACAGCAGCTGGGCACCTTGGTTGCTGGTGCAGGATTGGCACGCTGTTACGGTTCTTTTTGATGGCAGCCTCCCTCCACCACTGCTTCTAGTCAGCCATCTTGGCCTCACCCCCCAACAGATTAATCCCTAATTAAAAAGGGGGCAAAATGCTGTACAGGAGAGGGATGTGGGAAACACCATTGCAAGCAAATAAATGATCGAACTTTGCATCACCCATAATGGGACAGTCTGGCATTTTGTGTCTTTTGGTACCAGGCAGTAGCATGTGCCCAGCCTCACCCACTGTATAATAGGAAGTATTCTTGTCAATAAAGTGTAGTCAAATTTCAAGGAAACAATCAAATTAGGGGACATTCTGCAACAGAACTGGCCCGGATCCTGGATGCCTGGAAATATTAGTGCCATGAATAATAATAAAAAAAATGGCATGAGAATGTTGCAGTTTAAGATGGGTTAGTTGATCTGTCAACCAAAACTCAACGAATGATAGTTCATTGGATACAAGATGGAGGAAAGCAGCTACTGAGGACATACCTGGAAGAACAGGGAACTCTGATCAGATTCGATGCCTTGTTCAGGGTAACAGTCCTGTGGTTCTGTAGCGGGTGGTTTATTTTCCTTCACTGGAAATGCAAATCACGTGTGGGGGTGTCATGACTTCTGCAACTTACTCTCTAATTGTTCATAAAAGATAAACGCGATGAGATATTAATCATTTATAAATTCTGGTGGAGTCTATGTGAAGATTCATTGTACCAATCTTTCAACTTTTCTGTAGTTTAAAAAAAAACTCAAGGTAAAAAAGTTTAGAGAAAATGAGGCAAAACTGGAGGACAAATAAAAATGAACCTTGATAAAGAAAACAATAAAATTTATTGGAAGACGTAAAAATAGCACAAAATATACCACACTTCTAATAAAATTCTAGTGTAACGTTTAGTGGAATTTGATAAACTGAATCTGACATTTTGTTTGGCTTGGTTTTGTTTTGAGACAGGGTCTTGCTTCTGTGGCCCAGGCTAGGGGACAGTGGCACAATCACAGCTCACTGTGGCCTGGAACCAGAGAGAGAGACAGGGGCTATGTTGGCTGTTTCTCTGCCTTATAGCTTGCATATGCCTTCTCTCCCTGGAATGCACTTCCTGAAGACATGCGCACACACGCACACACATGCATCACACTACACATACACACACAGGCACACGTGCACACACCATGCACACACACATATGAACACACTACACATACACCATAAGAACACACACCACACACACATGTGCACACTGCACATGTCCACACACATCCACACACCACATATGTGAACACACACTGCACATACCTATACTGCAAGTACACACACCACACACATGTGTACATGTGCCTGACACATACACGTGCACACACACTACACATACCTACACCATATATGCAAGCACACCACACACACGTCCACACACACCACATATGGGAAAACACACTAGACATACCTACACTGCACATACACACACCACACACATGTGCACATGCGCCCGGCACATACACATGCACACACATTATACACATGTTGCACGTACCTCCATCACACACACCACACACGGGCACATACACCACACATACCAACACTGCACGCACACACACACCACACATACATTTGCACAGACACCCCACACACATGCACAAACACCGCACAATCCAGCACCACACTAATGCACACACACCACACCCACGTGCACACACATGTACTGACACCACACCCACGTGCACACACAACACGTACCGACACACACACATGCACACATAACACATACCGACACCATGCACACACATGTCCACACACACACCACACATACCAACACCACACACATATACACACATACACACACACAGCCTTGCTGCCCATGGCTGGCTCCCTGTGATTGCACAAGATTCACCTCACCTGTCATGTCCTACGTGACGCCCTCCCCACCCACCAGTCTAAAGTCAGTCCTCCACAAGTTTATTCTCTCTCCCTCGTGCCCTATTTGTTCTTTCAAGGTACTTACACTCATTTCTTTTTGTAACTGTCAGCCTCTCCCCTCATTGGTGGAGTATTCGTGCTGTTTGGACAGGGACTGCCTGTCTGACCCGCTGCCTGTCCCCAGCAGCTGAGTCGTTAGTGCCCAGCAGGCTCTGCTCGGGCATCTGTTGGGTGTGTCAGAGACTTGCTGCTTCCCTGGTGTCCCGCTGCCCTCCTCCTTTTAGTGACTGCCGCCTTCCCCCTACATTGTCACCAGGGTGTGGCCACCCAGAGGTGGATTAACTTCACTGCTCGGCTTGCACCTCGGAAAGGTGACATGGCTGTAGACAGGTAAACGGAACCCCGATGGGCAGCTTCCTGGTGGATTTCGGTGAGAACATTGCTTCCTGTCACTTGTTCTGCCCTTCCTCTCCAAGGCCCCAGGTGGGCCAGGTTAAACTCTCCACCAGAAGCAACAGTTAGGCCCAAATCACGAGATGGAGACGTCCGGTCTCTGCACAGCCCAGGAGTGGCCCTGTCTGCCCACTGGGGGCCACTCAACAATGCTGGCCTGTGGCCTGAAGAAGTAACACCCTCCACCTGTCTGAGCCCTTTTAACTCAGGCCTCCTGGTTTCAGCCTACGTGAGTTCCCATTGAGTGATGAATGAAGGAAGATAGGAGCTTTCTTGCTCTCCCATTGGCCGCAGAGTAGTGATTGCCAAGTAGAGACAATGGTGCCGCTGACAGTGTCTTTGGCAATGTCTGGAGACAGTTTTGGTTGTCACAACCTGAGGTTGAGTGGTGCCCCTGGCATATCACCTGTAGAGGCCAGGGATGTGATGAAACATTGCCACAGTGAAGGACTGTGCAGCCCACGCGTCAATAACACCAAGGCTGAGAAATCCTGCCAGAGAGGAATGGCCGTCTCATGACTGTTTCTGGAGAGGTAGGTGTGACTCAGGTACTGACAGTGATGTGTGTGATTCACAGATCAGTCAGGGCTGTTTCGTCCAATGGCCTCCTTGAAGGAGAGGTTAGTCTCTTTCCAAATCCCCAAACTGAGTTCCAGGACAGGGCCCAGAGCAGGTGCATAATGAATGCTCGTTTCTCACACTTCACCCTCAGGGTCCCCAGCATGGTCAACCTTCCCTGCCCATCTGCCCCTCACTATGCCCTGCCTTCCTTGGGTAGCCCACCCTCATCTGGCTCCCTGCCCTACCCTGGGTTAGGTCCAGACCACGGTGCCTGCCAAGCGCCCTGTAAGTTCTGCCATTGCAGCCCTTGTCTGGCAGTTTTATAATTGTGTGTGTGTCCTGAGTGAGAGAAGGACCAAGACCTGGTTCATTATTCTGCAACATCAAATCAGATATAAATATGTATGATTTAAAAGGAATATATCAAGAAGGGACCACAGTTCTAGTTTAGCTAGTGGATATTAACGAATTTATTTCTAGCTCACCAAAGGGTCCAGCTCTGCTGTATCGCTTGCACCGTCAGGAGTTACTGGCTCTTGTGTGCCAATTCTGAAGGTAGCCTGCCACGTAAAGGAGACGTGGAGAGCTTGGAATTGCAATGGACTCCACGTGGCAAGGAGAGCAAGCAGGGTCCCGGGAGATGACAAGAGATTGTGCCTTGTCTTTTTTTTTGAGACTGAGTCTCACTCTGTAGCCCAGGCTGGAGTACAGTGGTGTGATCTCAGCTCATTGCAGCCTCCACCTCCCAGGTCCTCGTTCAAGCAATTCTCCTTCCTCAGCCTCCAGAGAAGCTGGAATTATAGGCATGTGCCACCACTCCCAGCTAATTTTTGTATTGTTAATAGAGACGGGGTTTCACCATATTGGCCAGGCTAGTCTTGAACTCCTGACTTCCTGATCTGCCTGTCTCAGCCTTCTAAAGTGCGGGGATTACAGGCATGAGCCATCGCACCCAGCTTGTCTTTTTAGAAGGACTTGCTCTGTTGATCCAGGGAATCTGGGGGTATAGACAGCCCACATTTACCATTCAACAGTCACTTACTCCGAGCCTCACTTGAAAATGGGGGAGACATCCAGCAAGCCCTGCAATCACGAAAACCAACTCACACCCTAAAGGGACAGGTGACACAGCCTGGCTCTCAATAACTCTCTTTTCCTTAAACACTGAGAGTAATTACGTTAAGTCAAGAACATCCAGCTTCCAACCAAATACACAAGACTAAACCACCAAGTCAAGTTAGATGCAGAATTGCGATGACGCAGTGCCTTCCGTGTGGGGCAGCCGCACAGGTGGAGAGCACAGTGGAGCTGGTGCTTCTGAAGTTTTTAATCACTTATTTGTAAGCTGGAGTGATACAGACAAGCAATGCTATCTGAATGCTGGCGCCATCCCTCGGTGGCACGGGGGACCTGCTTTGGCCCAGGAGGGCCGTGTTCATTGTTTTAGAACTTCTCTAAAACACCCAACGTCCTGGGAGGGGCTTATTACACAGATTCCTCTGGAACTGATGATGAGACCAGAATTTCCCATCTTCCACAAATCATTTGTCAGGGAGCGTGTTATCAAAATATGAGCCGGCCCCTTCAAATGTATTTTAAACACTGTTAATGTATTTCCACATGTCACCGGCTGACAGCCCCACCATCCTCTCCTCTGCCACCAGGGAAATTTACATGCATTTGAATTCACTGGGCTGAGCCCGGGCTCCCCACACTGACAACCCATTTAACTCCGTGATAAGTTAATCTGTGCGCTGTTTGATAGATCTCTGTCTTTGACCCAAGGCAGGGTTTGTGAAAGTGATTCCGAGATGAATTTGCAGAACAGCAGCACCATGGCCCCTCGTCTGCATGGTGGCTGCAGTGCTGGAAACACTCTGTGCCGTGGGGTCAGCTGCGTCCTGGTGGTGAGCTCCCTCTGTGTGTCCTCTCACCTGCACTGAGGCTTCTGTCACCTCTGTTTTTAAAAACGGAGTAGTTTTCATGTATTTGTTCAATTAGTGGATAGTCAAATGGATCAGCCAATGTGCCAGAATGCAATCAGATTTAAAGAATTAGATTTTCTGCCCATTTATTTTATGGCAGTGAGATCCATGTTACTGAATCACCTGATGTTTTGGATTATTGTGTCCGTTTCCTGGGACTGCAGTAGCTTCTCACAATGCCGGGGACTGCAAGCCTCAGAAGCGTGTTCTCCTGCAGTTCTGGAGACCAGAAGTCCAGGTGTCAGCAGCATGGGCTCCTCTGAAGCTCTGGGGGAGGAGCCACCCCAGGCCTCTGTCCCAGCTTCTGATGACACTTTGGTGCACCTCAGCTGCCGCAGCATCACCCCAACTCTGTCTCCATCTTCACATGGTATGCCTCCCTCTCTCTCCTTCCCTTTCGATTTTCCCTCCTCCCATTCTTGAATGATAAACTGACAACTCATGAAGGTGATACCCACCCACCCCAAGCTCTGGCTGGAAGTGCTCAGGCAGCTCTGGCACGGTGCTGCCAGCCAGGAGAGAGTGCGGTCCTCAGGGCAGTGGCATGCAGTCAGGACAAAGCCACTGGGGCTGGCTTCAGGCTCCTGCAAAGACGAGCAAGGGGCTCACGAGCAAGTCTCCCAACTTCCAGCCAACACTCTCGTATCAAAAAACACACGACTTAAATCTGACACTCTTATGGTGCCAGGTCTACAGAGATGCAGGGGAAGCCTCTAGTGGGAGGGACAATTGGCCTCAGTAACCAGGGAAGCAGGTGCCCTGAGGAAGTGACTCTCCAGCTAAAATATGAAGCCTGACTGGGATCTATGAGGTGAGGGGCAAGGCAAGGCTGTTTCACTGCAGGACACAAAAGCCTGGGATCGGAGAGATTCTTACCACAGCACAGGAGCCAGGGGAACTAGAGGCAGCCACCTGGTCAGCGCACCAGCAGAAAAAAGAGACATCATTCTTCAATCAAGAGATACTGGGGACCAAGACAAGAACAAGCGCCTCACCCAGCAGGAGCCTTGGTTGGCCTGGAGGAGAAGTGCAGACGTCGCTGGAGAGAGATGAGGGCCCCAGAGGGCAGTCTCCTCAACACATCTTCATGCATGCTACAAGTCATTATCCCATAAGGAGAGGGACATTAGTGATGCCAGAGAAAGGGGCACAACTGCAGCTGCAAAGTCCTAGGGAGGCAAGAGAAGGGCCCCCACCCAGGAGGAGGAGCTCCCTCTGATGGGAACAAGGCTCTTCCGCCTCCAGGACATGAAGGAGGAGACAGATGCGGATGGCGGTGGGAGGTGGTGGTGGGAAGATGCTGGGTCCCCATTTAATGGTTTCTATTTGCTCAGTTTCTATTTGCTCAGAGAAACAAGGTCCTGGCTGGGCGATTGGTTGCGGGAACCCAAACGGGGAGTTTGAGAAGATAGGGAGGAAGATTGTGTGGAAGAATCATGCTGAAGAGTGAGAGAGGAAATGCACGGGAGCAGGGCAGGTGAGTTGGCTGCGTGATGGAGTGTCCTTAGAGTCGGTGGTCCTGATTTCAGGTTGAGGCCAGTCAGTGGGGTTGCAGATCTTTGCCAGCAGGTTTCCAGGCTGGGCCAGACTGGGAGCTTTGCCTTGCTGGTAGGTGGAGAGAAAGGAGGCAGGGGAATTCGGTGCAGTAGGCCCTCTGAAGAGTGTTGATGAGAGGAAGCATCGAGAAACTGCCTTCATGAGAGAGGAGATGGAAGGATGATAACACACGTGCAACTTCTAACCCTCTCTTCCTTCAGGCACGGGAGGCTCGGCCCCCTTGGCCCCACCCCAAGCCACCCAGAGAAGGCTCCAGTCTGGATCTTTCATGTGCTCATGGGAAGCTGAGGGCATCTATTTCCTCTGACCTGGTGTCACCAGCTTTGTATGTCCAAGCTGTCCTCAGTGCCCGTGCTTGGAATGGTCATCCTCCATCCCACAAGACCTCAAATGCTACCTTCGCTGGGAAGCATTCCCCCACATCCTCAGCCAACATAGCCCCTGTTTCAAGAGCCCTGGCAGAATGCACTGCAACCTGGCCCCTGGCCCTTTTCTGAGCTGTCTGTGTGGCCGGCATGTTCTTCGGTGACTTTCAGCAGCAGGGGCAGAATCCATGTGCGATCTGCTCACCGCTGGGTCTAGCATGGTTCTTGACACAAAGTAGGTGCTCAATAGGTGCATATCGTATTAATTTCATTCTATCACGTGCAGTACCTAATACACCCAGGAAGATGTAAACATACTGTTAATGATCAAATAGTGAAGGTGGGCTAGGGTTGCCGTGAGTGCACCCAGCCTTCCAGAAGTGTATGGAACCTCTTCTGTTACCAAAGTGGCTGAATCTGGACTTACTAAGGGTGGTGGTTGTTTACTCAGAAACACCTGCATGGGCAGAGCAGCTGTATGGACCTCACAGGTGCCCAGACAGAGATGCTGAAGCCAACTGAGAGAGGATGCAGCCTCCCAGCACTCCCGCCCCACCCCAAGGGTGATGGTGGAGAACTGGATGAAATCCTGGTTCCAGCACAAGAGTCAGGGTCTCAGGACACTGGTTCAGCTCCTTCCCCCCAGAGCACTGGCCCTGTGGGCAACAGGCTTTTAGCTGCCAAGGTTGGTCGTGCGACGGGAGGAGCATCTGCAGGGAGACGGACAGTCACAAAGAACACCAGCCGTTCTGGCTACTCACCAGCTAGACAGTTAGAAAACATCCAAGTCTCAATCCAAACCGTTGCCAGCAGAAAATTCCCAGTGTTCTGTTTCTAAATTAGGAATACTCGGGAACAATTTTCTGCACAAATCCAGAAAAATATTCAAGTGTGGGTTCCACAGCATTTTGCGAGCTCGCTCTCGAGGCCACCATGAAGAAAACGCGGTGCATCTGCCCGCTACCTGTGCGCATGTGGAGGCAGCGTTCTCAGCCACTTGCCACCGACACAATTGCCTGCAGGGGCCCAGCAAGGGATGGTCGGGCATGAAGTGTGCCCACCAAGGTGTGGTCCTTCCACGGAGGAGGCCAGTAATTGTGCTTTCAACAGGGGAACGTGGGCTCTGCAGACAGACTGTCCATTGTCCAAAATGAGCCAGAAATCCAGATTTAACGGGTGAATATTCTTGACAATTGATTGCAAACTTCTTTAAAATAGCCCAGGCCAGATGCAAGCACAGGCCAGCAGCACGCACCTCGAGCCTGTCTGTTCTCTGGAGCAGAAACTCCTTGTGACTCTGCTCCCCGTTTTCCATCAGTAAGGCCTCAGACAGCACCAGTCCCATCTGAGAGTCTGCTAAGCTCCATCCGCAGCGCTTTTACCTTCTGTTCTCTCCTCCCGTCCCTGGATGCCAAGAGCCAAGAGGTGGGTCCCATGTGACGAATCTCCTCAAGCCCTCTGTAAATGCAGAGATGGATGTGGGGTGCAGGGCGCTGGTGAGGACAAATTCATACTGGATGCAAAGCTGTCAGCACAAGCCTCTAAAACACAGTGGTGGCGGCTCATGCCGTGCACACCTGCGGCTTGTTGACAGTGTAGAAATGAGAAATTTGGAAGCAATTGAACACCCCATGAATTTGCACAAGTTACTCGCGCAAAGGTATTTAGCACAGGTGTTTCTGTAATTGTGATGCATGAGGACGCTTCCTAGTGTTCGGTGGCCCCCAACACTCACACCTCCACCTGCCAAGGGAGGTCAGGAGGCAGACTTGGGCCCACGTGGAGACCAGACAAGATGCAAGTTTGCCACCAGGGCCCACACGCCCGCAGCGCATATCCTTACTCATATTTCATCTTCAGGAGTTCTTGTCAGCCAGAGCGCCTGGTCGCCTGCACAGCCACTCTGCTTGCTTGCAGGTTACAGAGGGTCTGCGGGGGGCTTGCAGGAGATGCCGAGAGCAGAGAGCATCGGCAGGCAGACAAAGCAGCAGCAGGAAACGCTTAAGCTCTCACCAGGGGCCGTGATCAACTTGGGGAACTTGAAAGGAGGTCAATCCAGGGAACTCCCTGCTGGAGCAAGGGGCCTCGGGGTGGGGAGTTCAAAGTCACATGTCAACCGGAGTCGAGGCCTGGTATGGGCCAGGGCACCAAGGACCCGGAGGCCCTGACACACATGGATGGACTGGAGGTGTGAGCAGCCAGAAGAGCGGCAGAGAAGGAGGCAATGGGGAAGAGGCCCCCAGGCACCAAAGCCAACTCTCCTCCCTGCTGCATGGCAAGAAAATCCTCAGTTCTCGCCCATGCAGCCAGCATGGGCCACCCAGGCCAATGGGCACAGCCTCGGAATCTTGACCCACAGCGTGTAATATGGCCTTGAGCTGTCCACAGAGTCCCAGGAGGTCAAGACAGACCAGTACCACCTCAAAAGCAGTTACCTCTCTCTCTCTCTCTCCCTAGCATCTTCTGCCTCCAAATGGGTGAAGTGTGCCTTGCCATGTCCCCACCGACCCCCTACTTTTCCAAACATTCAGAGGTGACTCAAGCTACCCCAACAACTGTCTCCACAAAGAGGGAGAGAGCAGGGACAGAGGGCAGGCCACAAGCCCCATGCTGCCCTCCAAACCTGCACGCTGCGGCCTCATGCCAGGGGGACACAGGACAGGGCTGTGCACAGCACTCTCTGGGAATGAGGCAGAGGGCGTGTGAGACAGAGCAGTGCATGCAGCCAGAGTCCCGTCCACGCAGACGCCAGCAGCACGGGGAGCATCTGCAATCCAGAGCGCCATTTGGCACTACTTTCATTTTTTAAGTAGTTTTCAATATTATTTCTCCGTCGCCACATGGTGAATTTTGTCCTTCTGAGAGCCAAAGACAAACACAGGCATGCTTGACATACACAATCAAAGGGAGTGGTTTCCTAGCAACAGGAGCCCGACAGCCAGGAGCCTCTTCCCTCCTGGGGATGGGAGCACGTCCTGTGGGCACCCATGGAGTTCTGAGCACCGTTTGGTGCCGGTGGGCCCTGCTGCTTGCAATGGCGAAGACAAGCACCCTGTGCGTGGCACACATATATATGCGGCTGCACGTGCACACACAGGCCCACACGCGCACCACCACCTGTCTGCAGAAGCCAAAGAAGGCACACCCGAGGCCAGCCGTGCACTCAGCAGCCGGACTGTGAGCGGGTCCCTGCATCCCGCTCAGCTCATGCTTCCTCATCCCAAAATCAGGAATGAGGCCCAGAGGGAGGAGCTGCGCCCCTCACACAGGCATGGGGACTCCGGCTCCGGTTCTCACTGGACTAAAAGTAGATTCCAGCCCCACGCAGATGTGCTGAAGACCCTGGCAGAGGCCTGGAAACTCCCACGCTTCACTCTTTCTTAGGGTGATTTTTTCACTATTCTAAAGTCTGAGAACAATTATTAATAAAGTTAATATAAAGCATAAAGCAGGCACTCCAAAGGGGCAGGCCCCACCCCCACTCCCTTGCTACCGTAAGTGCCCGTTCTCACTGCATCTAGCCCACGGCACGTGTATATTCTAATAGCTTGCTTGGCTCCTTCAGTCCCGCCCCCGCAGAGTTCCTGGGTTCTAAGTGATGTTTCCCATCGCTTTAGGAACGGAATGACTTTGGCGGGAGGGATCCATCTAGTCGATGATGCGGCAAAGGAATCCATTCCATTTTTGACGACCTATCCTGTAAATGATAGTCTTACTTAAACCCTCTTGTTAATTCTCCACGTGGAAAGTCTGCCTTCTTTGGCTTTTCTTGTTATGAACTCTTTGTGTTTTTGATTTTCCATTTTCAGTACGTACTTCTTTTTTTTAACATATTGTAATTTTAGTTTAAACGGCCCTAACCGTATTAAGGAATGCAGTTTAAGGTCTGCAAGGGTTGTCAAAACGGCAAAGGTACCCTAAAGGATGAAAAGGAGAATTGGCCCACGGTGGGAGATGAGAGACAGGCACACAAATGATACGTGGAATATTAACTTCTCTGAGCTGCAAATGTAAACAAACCTCCAAATAAAACAAAAAAGGACTGACTCAACCCCATGCTTTCTCTCATTTGAGAATCAGTGGCAATACTGGTCTAAAACGCACCTACATACCCACCAAGAAAGCCTGAGGCCAGCCAACATCCAACCAAGGAATAACCCCAGCCCCCGTGACTGGGAGCCCTGCGAAGGCGAGAGCCCCCACCTGCCATAACGTAGCCCCACCCCCAGCCTGGGTTCCCGTGTTCTGAGAGCGCCACTCAGACGGTGGGACCCCTTGCTGTTTCCAAATGTGGCAAGATACAACAAGCAGAGAAGTCCAAAATGTACTATCATTACTTCTTCCCTTGTTCATTTCTAATCTGGTTTATGTTTACTTTCTCCTTTTCACTCGTAGTTAGATTCTCTGGAGATTTGTAAATGTGATTGTTTTGGCGCTCGCTTTCAGAAAACTCGCTCTTGGATGTATTCATCAAGTCTGAAATTTCTGTTTCTTTCCTCTTCCGAGTCGAGAATGAAGCCCCTGAAAACCTCTGTTCCTTGAAGTTGATTTAGGTTTTCTTCGGGGCTTTGTTTAGAGTCCATTTGCTTTTGTGTTTGCATCAAAGGGTAATCTTTTAATTGGAAGTTCTTATCATTTGTATTTATATTCCATCTTGTTACAGAAAATTTTTAACAGAGATGAGTGATTCCTGTTATGGCAAAATAGCATTTCGTGTATCTGTTTACTCTTGTTATTTATATTGACGACTTTCCCTCTTCTTCTATTTTATTTTCATTTCCTGCTAATAGTGAATGCACGTGTCTCCTTATAATTGTGTTTTTGTCAATATCTAACCATCTCCACTGCTACTTTTCTCATGGATTTTATTTAAAGTACCTTGATGCTATATTATATGACCCGATCTAAGGAGTTTAATGAATGTCATGCATTTGTTATTTTTTATATTTTTATCAAAATAAATAGACTTTTAATCTAATATTTAAAACTGAGCATGCGAATCTGTTTTCCTTCCCTATTTCTAATCTTTTCTTTTTGTGTAGCTGGATATCTAATAAGCAACATTCTGTTAGATTTTAGTTTTCGCCTACCCAGGGGCCTGGCTGTTTTTTGTTTGTTTTTTTTTCAGTGGGTGAATTTAAACCCTAGTGCTCACTGGCATAATCATCAACACAGTCTGTTGTTATCCACAGTTAGAGAAGCCTCTCCACTTACCGTTTCTGATGCCTTTGCCATGATTTACGTGGAGCTAACATTTAAAATTATTTGGAAGGTACACACTCCATCTTCTCACGCTAAGGTCTCAGACATTGAACACACGTTTGTAAAATGGCAGCCGCACTAGCGCTCACGAGTCTCAGCCCTGGGCTCCTTCAAGGGAGGGTGGGGGCCGTGCTCACACACCCAGCCTTGCCCATTTTTCATTACATTTTAAGACCACTTTTTTCTTCTGGTTTTGGGGTCTTTCCTTTGTTCATTCATGGAGGAAATCTGTATTGAGCTCACACCCTGCAAACACCGGCCAGGCATGGAGGACTCGGCAGAGGGCAGAGCGGGGAGTCTCTGGTCTGTGCCCTGACATTCTAGTGGAGGAAGACAGGCAATGGACCAGCGTGGTAGACAGTAAGAAGCACTGTGGGGAAAACGAAGCAGGGTCAGACACAGGGGAGAGGAAGACAGGGAGCTGTCTTCTTAGGGGTCCCAGGCGACACTGCCATTAAACCAAGAACCAAACAAAGAAAGGAAATAAGGCATGGAAATAGCTGGTGGGAAAAGTGAGGCAGGGTGGGAGGGGGCAGCCAGTGCATAGGCCCTGGGGCATGTTCTTTTTTTTTTTAATTGCATTTTAGGTTTTGGGGTACATGTGCAGAACATGCAAGATAGTTGCATAGGTACACACGAGGCAGTGTGATTTGCTGCCTTCCTCTCCTTCACCCACATCTGGCATTTCTCCCCATGCTATCCCTCTCCAGCTCCCCTCCCTGCTGTCCCTCCCCTATTTCCCCCAATGTACCCCAGTGTGTAGTGCTCCCCTCCCTGTGTCCATGTGTTCTCATTGTTCATCACCCACCTATGAGTGAGAATATGCAGTGTTTCATTTTCTGTTCTTGTGTCAGTTTGCTGAGAATGATGTTCTCCAGATTCATCCATGTCCCTACAAAGGACACAAACTCATCATTTTTGATTGCTGCATGATATTCCATGGTGTATATGTGCTACATTTTCCCAGTCCAGTCTATCATCGATGGGCATTTGGGTCGGTTCATGTTCTTAAAGATCTTAAAGATCGACAAGGGAGTGGAGGAGGGCTGGAGCAGGGAGGAAAATTGATAAGACCAGGACAGGGGAGAAGAGCTGCAATGGAGGAGGGGGTTTTGAAAAGCTTTTCAGAAGTCATTTACGTTTAAAGTGATCTGATTGAATTTTAAAAGATCCCTCTGGCCGCTGTGTGGAGGCCAGGCTACAGGGAGGCCAGGCAGAAGGCTGTTGCCCTGTCCAGGCCCCTTAGAGCCTGGCGGCGAGGCACGGTCAGAGCTGGAGACATTTCAAAGCAGTATGGACAGTTTGCTGATGCATCAGATGTGAGGTGGAGAAAGAAAGACACTGAGGTGACTGAGTTCCAGTGATGATGCTGCCATCATCCTCCCACTCACTTAATTCTTCTTGACTCCTGCTCTATCCAGAACTGTCCGTCTCCCAATGATATATTTAACTCACCTCTTAGATTTTTTGGTTTCACAGGTCAGCAAAAGGGTGTCTCCACAATTCTATTTTTCTTTAAGATTTCCGTATTTCAGGCATATCTCAGCCTTCCTACGATCTCAGAACAGAATCTATATTGATCAGAAGTTCTGGGAAGTGCAAGTCTTCTGGGGCCTTTCTGTTGTTTTCACATGAAAATGCTGGTGCGGCTTATGTTATGGGCTGAACTGTGTCCCCAGAGTTCCTATATTGAAGCCCTAACCTCAGAATGGGGCTAGGTTTGCAGACAGGGTCTTTAAAGAAGTAATGAGGTTAGGGTGAGGCCACTAGAGTGGTCCCTAATTCAACCTGACTGAGGTCCTTATAGGAAGAGGGAATCTGGACACGCGGAGAGAGTCATCAGGGATGCACAGGCGTAGGGGAAAGCAGCTGCAAGGACTCAGTAAGGAGGTGGCCATTGGCAAGCCAGGGAGGGAGGCCGCAGGAGGAACCAGCCCCGTGGGACGCTTGATCATGGACTTCCAGCCTCCAGAACTGTCAGAAAATAACCACGCAGCCCCTGGAATTTTGTCATGGCAGCCCTCAAAGACTAACAGACCTTACATCTTTTTTCTTTAGATATTATGAAATCATTATTCTCTCTTCTTGCTTTGATTGTTACAGCTGAGAAGTCTGAGGCTCTCTTGATTTTAGTTTTTCTAAATGTGGTCCATTTTTCTTTGGGGAACTTGGAGAATTATTTTTTTTTCTGGCAATTTAAGAATATTACCTTAGTTCGGTACAATCTGATATACGGTGGTCAAGCCTGCTCCCCATGCCTGCCTTCCTGAAAACTGTTCCTGATATGAAGAGGAACAAACGGCTCTTTTCATGAGAAGCTTATGCTTCTCTGAAAGGGGTCAGAGGGGGAAATGGAGCAGGATGTAACTATTACCATAGAAGGAGACAGTCTCAGGTAGGCAGGTGCTCACAGAAGGAACTGAGTGACCAGTTCCTTCCCGCCAGGCTTAGGGAAGTGAGACCCTGGGAGACTCTCCAGGAAGAGATATTGGTCTTTGCTCGACAAAGAAGAAAGTTACCTGGTGTGTTGCAGAGAGGGCGGTGAAGAGTGAAGTCATTCCACAAAGAGGGAGATCTTATAAAACCTCAAAGTTGTGAAAGCAAAGCAAACCAAGAAAAAAGGATGGTGTAGCCAGGATCATGGAACCTGGTGTGCCAGGTGTCTGGCTAGGAAGCTAGACCATGGCAGAAGCTAGGGGTGAGTGGGGATCGAATTTGCATTTTTTGCAAAATGGAAGAAATGGAAACGTTTTCAGAAACGGAAACACTCCATGCTATAAAACAGGGGTTGCAGAGGGGTGAATGATCAGTTAGGATGTTTTCCGTTTCAGAGACAGCAACCACACGCAACTGGCTGAAACAGTAGAGAAACAAATCAGCTCGAGCATGGACAGACACAAGAGTAGGGTGTGTTTCTCCCAGATTTATTCCACTTTGCTCACCTCTGATGCCCTGCAACACGTGACACTCTCAGCCCCACCTTTACCTGTGGAACTGCTTCCTGGGGAGGCTGCAGGAGCTCTGGGCCTGTGGGCATAGTGATCAAAGGTGGAAAAATGTTCCTGCCTCCTCCAGCAAGGGTCTGAGACTCACCTGGAGGATTGTGACTGTGGCTGGGGCATGGAATGAATGTGCAGACCGCCTGAAGCGATTCCGGGTTCGAGCTCCTGCAGAGGCAGCATCCTTAGACAGCTGAGGACCACATAAGAGAGCAGATGAATGGCGGCACAAAAGAAGAATCCTGCTAGGAAAGAGGGAAGGGGATGGAGGTTATGGGGCTGGAGAAAGCATCAGCAGCCTTCGGAGAAGGCAAGGAGAGCAGGAGTCCTCCAGGAGGCTGGAGCAGTGAAGCTGGAAAGCAGTAGCCAGACAGGAGTCCATGGACACCATTACCAGAATTTAGGGCCCAGATCTGGTGCTTGGTGATGTTTCCTATTTAATCTACCTGGAACATGACTCTTATTTTTCAATATTGGTTTTATTTAATTTTATTAATATTTATACAAGAACCTCAGAGTTCTTCTTTTTTTTTTTTTTTTTTTTTGAGACAGTCTTGCTATGTCACCCAGGCTGGAGTGTACTGCAATGGCGTGACCTCGGCTTGCTGCAACCTCCGCCTCCCAGGTTCAAGCAATTCTCCTGCCTCAGCTTCCCAGGCAGTTGGGATTACAGGCACTCGCCACCACACCTGGCTAAACTGTTTGAACTTTTAGTAGGGACAGGATTTCATCATGTTGGCCAGGCTGGTCTCGAATTCCTGACCTCAGGTGATCCATGCACCTCGGCCTCCCAAAGTGCTGGGATTACAGATGTGAGCTACCACACCCGGCCCAAAACCTCAGAGTTGTACTCTATGTGTCTGTCATATTTGCCAACATTGTATCTCTTTGTCAGTTTCTTCTATATTCTAGAGGCAGTGCCTCCCCTACATGTTTCCGTATGACCTGTTTTGTAATGCTGGCCCCACCACCGCCTAGCTTTGTGGCATTGGCAATATACGTAATCTCCAAATCTCGGTTTCTTGTCTACAGAACTGGGATAGTATTGGCTTTTACCTTGTAGTGTTGCTGTGGATATTAAATGAAATGATGTATGTGAAATACCTGGCAAAGAGGAGCTTTTTAATACAAGCTAGCCACTCATGCTTTCATTTTTATTTTGATTTCTCATTATTGTTGTGAGTAGGAGTGTATGTTTGGAATGTCTGTTGTTCGACAGCATCAATCCTAATTTTCATGTTTCCAAGAGCAATCTGACTTCACTGGCAGAGAGCAGCCTGCTCTGTTTGGGTCTCACGGTTGCCACGTTGCCTTCCCTCTTCCTGGGCGTGGAGCAGAGTCCTTTGCCAAACTCTCAGGTTTCCATGGGAGGTCCATTCCAGAATGACATTCGTCTTTATACTTTTCCTACTTTTTGATCTCTTTGAAACAGGGGAACTTTTGCAATGGAATCCACTGTTCTTTCCAACACACAGAAACCAGGCTGTGAATCCTCCTGGGGCTGAGTTAACAACATGGTAAGCCACCAAGGGTGGACGCCATGGTGCAGTGAGGCAGACACTTGTGCAAGGAGCCGTTCCACAGAATCCAATGGCCTGAGGAATCGACCATGTATGATGTCCACGTCACATGGAGGTGGTGTGTCTCTTTCTAATACCCCACCCCCACTACACAGCCCCTGGACGGTAGCTTCTAGAATTGGGCCAGATACTCGGGCAAGGCACAAATATGCTCTTAGGCATCTGTAACAGAGTCGCCATAAAGTGACGCATTTGGAAAATGTCTATTGAGCATTTACTATAGTAATCCTATTGTGGGAGCTGGAGGAATCACAATGAACACCACCACGAAAGACCCTGCCATTGCCCAGCTCCACTCAGATGACTAAAGCTCCACAGGGAAGCCACACAGGGGCCCAAGGCCTGTGCACAGCCCCTGGCTGAGGGCTCCCACCCAGGCAGCACCTGACTCAATCAGAAACTTCCTGCACCACGGCCTGGAGCATTGGTTTGCACTAGTGCCAATTATTCAGCTCAACCACCAGTGTGAAATGCCAGAGTGATTTCTGGAATATTCTGGAGTCCTAGCTCTTTTAGGGGTGATTTTACTGAGAATTTCTTTTCTTTTTTTTTTTCTTTCTGCCCCCCCATATGATTTCATGAGTATTTTCATGGAAAACAGAAACAGGGCCCAGGGGAAATGTCTCTAATATTTCTCCCCTTCCCCCTTTGTCACCTTCTTGGATGTGTTTCTCCAGTGCTCTTTTAAACACTCCATTTTCAGTGATTTTAAGGTTGTCCCACTCAGCACCATGTGTCCTTTTAATGACATTTTTTTGCTGGATTGTGTACTCAACCTTTTTTTATATAAGAGGTGTTCCTTTGAGATGCCGCCAACCTGATCTCATCGGAAGTTTATGAGAAAACCCAATATGCTCCAGTCCTACTGCCGAGAGGGCTTGGCAGGCACGGTGCGCTCCGGCGAGCCAGATTTATCCTCAGCTCAGTGCAAACACGGCCGATCATTCCCCGGCTTTGTCCTGTGCTGACTGGTTCCAGAGTGGTCTCTGGGGCTCGGCATCCTTGCCAGAATGTTCATGACATCACTCATATTACTAATAATTACAGGTTATTCACAGATGGATGGGCAGATGGACACACGGCAGCAGAGATTTGTTTAATCTCAGCAAGGCTATTTCCCCTACATATTTCCCTTTGCCCACTCTGGCTGCCTCCCTGGAGAAAAAAATTAATGAAAAAGCAAAATGTCTATGAAAGGAAAATGAAAATCCTGCCGGAGGTTTTGTTGCATTTTCCCCCTTCAGGAGGAAAAAGTGACCCATCTCCCTTCCCCTTCTAAGCGCAGCCTCTGTGACACGCTCCTTTGAGAACTTTGGAACTACAAACATTCCTGAAGACAGACATAATCTTGTCCTGCATCAGACTCTGGGATGGCTGCAGGCTTGATCTAGGCTTGATCTTTGCATCTTGTGATCCAAAATTCACAGCAGGAAAGAGTTGTGGCCTATTTTATTTTATTTTTCAGTATTCACAGGGTGATCTGCAGTTACTTCCCAGAATGCTAGAAGGAAAATGGAGCATCTTTCAGCCTCTGGAGTCTCAAGACCCAAGCAGGAAGAGGTGCACTGCTGAATGAGAGACCGCTGGGCATCTCCCCATGGTCAGCTGTCCAGGGGACCAGCCCCACTTGCTCAAGGCTTGAGGTCATTCAGCCAGGCCTAAGCAAACTTGGGAATGTACAGAGAGGAAGCTGTCTCCATGAGGATGGGTGAAGACAGCTGCCAACTAGCTGACCCTACAAACACTTAGGGGAAGAAACTTCTGGACCATTCGTGCACTCCGTTTGTAAGTTGTGCTTATGATCCCTATGCCTCACTTCCATGGACACTTGTGCTCAGTCAAAAGTCACATCCTCCATTGTCCTTCAGCCTGTCTCTTTCCTTTTCCTTTATTCTCTCCAACAACTAAAAACAATGGCACTGTGTAATAGTCATGATGTAGTAAAAATGAGACAAACGTCTCTCCCTTTGATGAAAAACATTATTTCCCTTCTGCTCAGTTCTGATTATCTTTTCACAAAAATATAAAAGCCTTAACTGCTCTTTTCCTAGCCCGTTAAAGGACAGAGCCTTAAAACGTTTGTATATCATTGAAACCATGCTCACATGATCCTTGGATACTCTGTTAACACTTCTTATCACTACAGATGCTAAGGAATAATCACAGACAATGTGAAAATGGCTGTGGTTTGTTTGCTGTGGGAGCAGGCAAGACGTAACGGTGGCGTCACCCAGTTGTAACAAGAAAGATATTTTCGAAAACATTTCACCTTATAAGTGTCTCTCAACACAAAATATGTTGGGGTGAAAGAGTTACTGATCATTTTCTAAACATCCAGGTATTTGACTGTGTTCAACCTGTCTTGTGCTGTTCGTCTGCCAAATCTTTCCGTGTGTGCAAACACCACCTGGCCGTCAGAGACTTGGCAACTGGGCTTTGATACAACTTGTGTAAACCTGGCCTAAAGCTATCAAACATTTCTATATTGCTCACATTCTGCTGTATTAGGTGATACGGTTTGGCTCTGAGTCCCCACCCAAATCTCATCTTGAATTGTAATCCCCACACGTTAAAGGAGGGACCTGGGGAGAGGTGACTGAATTACAAGGTTGGTTTCACCTGTGCTGTTCTCACGATAGTGAAGGAGGTCTCATGAGATCAGATGGTTTTAAAAATGACAGTTTCCCCTGTGGCCTCTCTCTCTCTCCTGCCTCCATGTAAGATGTGCCTTGCTTTCCCTTCACCTTCTGCCATGATTGTAAGTTTCCTGAGGCCTCTTCAGCCATGTGGAATTGTGAGTCAGTAAAACCTCTTGTGTTTATGAATCACCCAGTCTCACACAATATCTTTATAGCAGTGTGAGAATAAACTCTGTTAGGTCTTCTATGGATTCATCGCAATCCCATGATTATCAACAGAACCAATACTTTTCTGATAAGAACCAACCCATTTAATTGCATTAAAACGTTGCCAGTGTAGCTGTCTTTTAGAATTTACCGATTTTCAGGTCTTAATTCATGGAAAATGCCCTCTGTACAGTAAGAGCTTAATAAATACATTCTTCTTCAATAAGAACATGCATACATATAAAGATGAGGACTCCAACCTCCCAAATGAAATTTCCTCCCTCCCAGTGCAAAAGGCAGGGTCATTTCAAAATGAGTTAATGGCAGAGAGAGGCCAACCAGGCTGTCCGGTTGATACACATGGCACACAGCTTATTAAATATTAAAACTCTTTAGAAAAGTCTACTGACTGCAAAGGCCAATCACCTGTGGTGATTGAGAATACACGGATTCTACAAATCACATGCAAACGTAACGCCCACATCTTCTGACAGAGGCTACCCACGGTGGTGCTCTAGGGATGATGAGAGGGTGCTGTAACCCACCAGCCACCTCACTGGGTTATTTTTTGTGATGGCACAGATGCCAGTGAGTCACCCACTTTTCTCAGCCAGCAGAAATGCATATGGAGACCAGTCAGACAAGCTGGGGCTCTAGTCTGAGGCCGGCCAAGGTAGTCCAGCTAACTGGCCCAGCTGGGGCTTCCACCTTTGGCCTTGGCTTCATTAGCACAGTGCTTTTGCCCTCTCAGCCAACTAGGTTGCTGAAATATAGATCAACCGCCTTTTCCCGATTTCCCATTCCTCTGGCAGAGGTGCTAATGAACAGGGCAGTGGCCAAAGAGTGCAATGGGAGAAGAAATAGATTTGGGAGTCACAAATTGGATAAGCTACCTCTGGACAATGGCGAGGTGGATCACAATCCTTTTCAATGCAAAACTCATCCACCTGATGGGCCTCTCTGATCACTGTTTCTGGCATATGAGGCTTCTCAGTCTTTCCAGGAGCACCACCCCCCCCCCGCCAGCTCCCACTCCCATACATTTCACCTATAGACCACAGACATCTTCCCTACAGATTCCAGGACCTGGAAACAAGATGACACTCCACTAGCCCCCGGGCAACCCTGTGCCTTTAAAAAAAAATAATAAAACATCTGCATGCTGAAATTAAAATATTTTTGCTTTCAGATTTGCTGACTGTGAGTTGGTGAACAAGCTTATCAGTGAGGAATGTGTTTATGGCTGTGCCCCAGTTCTGCTGGTGCCCTGAGTTTTGAATCTTGGCTGGTCTGCTCTCAGGTCCCTCCCTGCCTTCTCCCCACAGAGGCCCAGCTCCTGCCACAATGGACAGCTCTCAGAGCCCACGCTGACCACCTGCTCCCTCGTCCTACTCCCGCCATCCGCCCTCTGCGCTTCATTCCCTTTAATCCCAGAGCAGTCTGATTCCCTTCACAACCCTTCTGAAACCTCTATTCGTTCTGGACTTATCACCTTGATCGTCCTTCTTAGAGTGGATATTTTCAACACTGTCGCGCTGCCACACTCTGAACCTCATCTACACGTTGATGCTGAGGCCGGCGGGGCAATTCCATTTTTTCTTAGCGGCACTAAGCAATCATCATTTATCTTAAAAATAGGCACATTCCTCCAAATGCATTCATGAGACGGTGGAGTGTCTGCTCCAATGAGAGTCGGAATCTTAAAGAAAGCTTCTCCACCTACTCCTCCACATTCTAAAGCTAATATGAGAAAAAGATAGGGCTGAAGTCTTCCATAGAAGCAGAGATTTGGAGAAAACAGACATTGAAATGCATGAGGTGAAATATCCAAAAATATAAGCTCGAAATTTCATTCTGTAATGAAACAAATACCAAGTAGAGGGAAAAATTCTAATGGCATTCATAGAGATCAAGAACATACTGCATTTCTGTGTAAAACAAACTGATTTCTCAGAACTCAGAAAGAAATTAAAATTATTCATTCATAACTTCATAGATGAGTTTTGCCTCTAATATGCCACTAATCCCTATTTTCATCACAACTGGAAAGGAAGAAGTAGTCAAGCTTTTTACTTTGGGGACATTTGAGCTCCTCAGAGAAGGGTAAGAGATGGCTTCAGCCTTTTTTATTTTAAGGTGTGTCATCCATAATTCTGGACTAAGTTATGCTGCCTGGTTCCCATCAGAGAAGCCGTAGAATCAGGACCTGGCTGTGCTCCCACAGCCCACAGCCCCATGCACACAGGGTTGGCTATGTAAGCACATAGGACTCTGTGCACAGGGCTCTGCTTTCTCCTTGCCAACGACCAAGGGCATTCACAGCCAAATGTCAGCAGTTAATTAATTAACTTCTCAGCCTCTGCAGGCAGACATTTGCTCCAAGAGGAGGAGAACCTTAAGTACCTTTTCTGATCTTCAAGCAGTAAGGATCTGTTTATCATCACTGCCTGGAAAATTCCACTCTCTGCAGGTGGCACTGGCTATGTAAAGCCGTTGCCCATTCGTGGGGCCATCTACTACCACAGAGGGCATTAGCTCTCTTGTCCAGTGAAAAGCATCAGGAATGTTCACCCTGGATGCTAACAGCCAGCCCGACCAAGTGAAACAAGGATGCCTCACTCACCTGTGCCCAGAAAACATTGTCGTCTTGAGACCTTGACCCTGGAAAAAGGGTAAACCACTGTGGCTTGCCTAGACATTTTCACTGCTTCGCTTAAGCTTCTGATTCAAGTATAAATCAGTAAAGACTCTGTGTGTGTCTGTCTGTGTGTGTATGTGTGTCTGTGTGTGTGTCTGTGTGTCTCTGTGTATGCACATATAGTTATGTCTCACTTAATGATGGGGATACATTCTGAGAAATATGCTGCTCGGGGACTGCATCTTTTCACGCACATCACAGAGTGAACTTACAAACCTGACTACACACCTAGGCCATACGGTGCAGTCTATTGCTTCTAGATTACATATCTGTACAACATGTTACTGTATTAAATACTGTAGGAATTTGACACAGTGTTAAGTATTTGTGTATCTAAACATAGAAAAGGTAAATGGTAGAAAGAAAGAATGGTGCACCTGTGCAGGGCACTTCCCATGAGTGGAGCTTGCAGGACCAGAAATTGCTTGGGTGAGTGAGTAAGTAAGTGGTGAGTGAATGTGAAGGCCTAGGACATGACTGTAGACTGTTCTCGACTTTATAAACCCTGCACAATTAAGGCACATTTAATTTACTTAAAAGAATTCTTTCTTGAATAATAAACTCAACTTAGCTTATCATAAGCTTTTTTGCCTTATAAACTTTTTAATTTTTGACTCTTGTTATAACACTTAGCTTAAAACACAAACACATCATACAGCTATACAAAAGTATTTTATCGTTTATAGCCTACTCTATAAGCTTTTGTCTATTCTTACTTTTTTCTTGTACTTTTTCAACTTTTGTGTTAAAAACTAAGACACAGACACACACATTAACCTAGACCTACACAGGGTCAGGGGCATCAATATCCCTGGCTTCCACCTCCGTATCTTGTCCCACTGGAAGGTCTTGAGGGGCAGTAACAGGCATGGACCTGCCATCCCATCATAGAAGACTTTGATAACAACGCCTTCTTCTGGAACACCTCCTGAATGACCTGCCTGAGGCTGTTTCACGGTAAACTTATCTATTAATAAATAGGAGTACACTCTGAAATAACAACAAATAGTAAAATAAATGCATCAACCAGTAACACAGTCATTGATCATCATTATCAAGAGTTAGGTACTGGACATAATTTGTGCTGCAGTTTCACGGGACTGGCAGTGCAGGAGGCTTGTCTATGCCAGCATTGCCACAGACACCTGAGCCATGTGCACTGCCATGTTCTGAGGACCACGACATCTCTAGGTGGTAGGAATCTTTCAGCTCCATTATATTCTTATGGGACCTGCCACGGTACATGTGTGGTCCATGGTTTGCCAAAACATCATCATTCAGAGCGTGGCTGTGTGCCATTAGGGAGAGGTGGTTGGAGACAATTTCACCTGGCTGTCAGTCCTGGCCTAGACTCTCACGGCCTAGAAGACTTGGGGGCAGGATGAGTAGACAGGAAATTCTGAGAGAAGGTGGTTCTTTTCTGAGAGAAGTGCTTCTTTTGAAATGTCCTCTAAAGTTCAACTGGCAAGGCAGATTTCCCCCACTCCTTGGATGAAATGCATGGATGGTTTTAGGACTGCGTCTAACTCAGGTACAAAGACCAAGCTCCTGAGACGGGAAGCATCAACTCTGTGTACATTGCTCTTCGTAAATATCTTGAAGACACGGACATGTCATGTATTCGTGATTCCGTCTTCCAGCTGTCCTTGGTGATTGGAGCTGGGGAGAGATGGTCCCTAAATAGCTTTTGTGGGCAAAAAGTTTCAAACAGTTCTAATGAAGAATGCTGGTTTAGGATAGAATACCTTCCGTAGATACAAAATATTTTGCGGTACTAAATACAAGATCTGACTTTGCCAGCCCAGTCCCTGCTCCAAACAATTTCATAGTTTTTCTAAGTTCCTCATGGTATCTCCATTAAGACTTCTTAACCTGTTTGTGTAGACAAATTAAGTCATGGGGATGGCAGGGACCCCTTAAATGCAGATTCTGGTAGAATCGTTCCAGGGTAGCTGGGGATCCTGCCTGCTCCTCTAAGACTCCAGGTCCTAACTGGGCAAACTCTGCTGTGGGCAGAATTAGGTCCATGAAGGGATGTTGAAGTCCTAACCCGCAGGACCTGTGAATGTGACTTTATTTGCATTTCTTGCAGATAATCAAATTAAGATGAGGCCATTAGAATGAGCTCTAATCCAATATAACTGGTGTCCTTATTAAAGGGGGACATTTGGCCGAAAAGATTACATACATAGAGGGAAGACTATGGGAAGACAGAGAACAGTATGTACAAGCCAAGGATCAGACACCTGAGGCCGGGAGAAACCAGGGGACAGGCCTGGAATAGATCCTTCCTCAGGGTGCTGAGAAGGGACCAACCCTGCAGATTCGTTGACCTTGGACTTCTGGCCTCAGAACTCGAAACCGACAATTTGTGTGTTTGAGGCCCTCGTCTGTGGCACTTTGTGGCAGCAGCTAGAGCTGACGAATACGAGGCCTTGGGTACATCACATTGGCTCTGCCCTCTGCAGGAGGCCCTCTCTTGTGCCCTCAAAGCCCCACAAGTAATTACCAGGTGATTAGGCTCAGGAAACTGAAGAGAAAATGAACAAGGCACAGGCCATCTATAAAAACAGAACTCTATCACTCAACCTCTGCAGCAGTTGGCCCCAAATGCTCAAGACTTGGCTGAGAACCGTCAACTTCCTTTAGTTTTGCTCCTGTTTCCAACTCAGGACCAGACAGAAAAAGCCAAATGTGCTCCCCCAATGGATCTTCTTTTAATGAGCCCCTTTCAGCTCCCCAAAGCTGACAGCTCCCAGTCCAGGTGACCCTGGAGCCGCCATTTCCATCATGACGCTTTCCCACTCCTTCGCCTGCCTTGGAGTCTGCCAGGCACAAGTGACAGTGGCCAATACTCCCGCCGAAGTGAGCTCGGAACAGTAACAGTAAGTAACAGTAAAGTAACAGCTCCTGTTAGATTTCCTGCATGTGGTCTTCCTCCCTTCCTTCAGCCTCTCTGTCATACTATGTGGTAAGTTAGGGAGAGCTCAGTGCTGGGCGTGTTACAGGTTTCAGGAACTATTTTTTGGATGGTAAAATAGTGAAGGAATACTGTCGTGACAACAGATCAGTATCTGTTGAATGAAGGAATGGATTTAGCACAACTTGTCTACCTGGGAGAAGAAATTATGGGAGAAAAAGAAACACTGCCTTGAATTGTATTGCCATGGTTTGATTGCATTGGTAGGTCTGGGCTTTGGTTAAACTGAGGGAAATGGCCAGATTGCAAGTTTCCCCTTTCCAATACAATGTACGTTATTCTTTCAGCCTTATTTATTGTGGTATTTTTCAAATTATAATAAATTTGCTTTCTTCTGAATATTCAGATGCTTCAAAAGGTACCCAAAGGATGCAATTAGCCCCAGGGGAAATATGCTATTATGTGCACATATCATGTTTTGCATAGGCTTTCCATCATCTACATAATTTATGTGCTTTTGCATAATTTTGCCTCTTTTTATGTTTTCTATGTGTTTGTGAGATAATCTAGAAGTTTTTTTCCTACCATCAGAAACACAGAGAGAACTCAAGTCAGTGTTGTTCCTTCACCCACTCTGCTTGACTTCCAATGAAGCCCCTTACGGGAACCTCAGGAGACAGCTGCTTTCATAGGCACCAACATCAAGGCATGAAAAAGTAGAAGGTTCAGGGAGCTTTCATGAAACAGAACCTTGTCCATTTTCATATTCTTCTGGGTATACACTAGGGTCTCTGATGAATGGTGCTAGCATTTTAAAGCTCTTTAAACTGTTTATAATCCTCACTTTGGTTTTGAAATAGAAAAATAATGCCAAAATTAATGGCTTTTTAAAGCTTCTGATGTGAGTTGGTTGCATACAAATTTCCCTAAAACCGAGAAAGTCCATCATCTGGGGAACAGGTGAGTTGTGTGTAACTCTGGTTGGACTTTAATTGATTTTTCTCTCTCAGCAGCCCTTTCTATTTTCCGTATTTTTAATTTCTGTCTCTCTTGTGCTTTCTTCCAGCTCAAATCTCCTTAGAGAGCAGTTGTCAGATACAGAACAGAGTTGCCTCTGCTGAGCAGTGACCCTGTTTAGAGATCACAGACTCAGGTCTGACTGGCCTTTGTCAACAGGCCGGCCTTCCAGTTAGCCTTGTCAAAGTCAAGATGATGCTCCCCGCAAAAAATTGTCTCGACCTCCTCTTCCATGAAGAAACAGTGATATAAATTTAACAATGCGAATGGCTTTCTTCTGGGCCAAAAAGATGTAGAGAAGTTGAATCACAGACATTTTTAGAAATGGCCCCATTGACTACCTCATTTTCATAGAGAAAGAACCTGAGGCCAAGAGACGTAAGGCAACTCTCACTCCCAAGCTAAGCAGTGGAGGAGGGTGTTCAATTCAGGTAAGTCCTTGGGTTGCCGGATGAAGGGTGTCCAGGTTCTTGACATTTTGAACAAAGAATTGGACAAAACACACAAACAAAGCAAGGAAAGAATGAAGCAACAAAAGCAGAGACTTACTGAAAACAAAATCACCCTCCACAGCCTGAGAGTGGGCTAAGCAAGCAGCCCAAGGGCCTGGTTACAGAATTTTCTAGGTTTAAATACCCTCTAGAGGTTTCCATTGATTACTTGGTATATGCCCATGTAAACAAAGAGGCTAAAGTTAAATTACAAAGTTATTTACTTGGTGTACACCCTACATAAATAAAGAGGAGGAATTAAAGGTACAAAGTAATTTACTCGGTGTACAACCTATGTAAATGAAGAGGGTATTTCCTGTCATAACTGAAGTGTTTCCATTTTATTTAGTTCTCGGAAGTCTTTTTTAATTATTCTACTTTAAGTTCTGGGATACATGTGCAGAAGTGCAGGTTTGTTACATAGGTATACATGTGCCATGGTGGTTAGCTGCACCGATCAACCCATCATTTACATTAGGTATTTCTCCTGATGGTATCCTTTCCCCAGCCCCCGAGTCCCTGACAGGTCCCAGTGTGTGATGCTCCCCTCCCCTGTCCATGTGTTCTCATTGTTCAACTCCCACTTAGAAATGAGAACATGCAGTGTTTGGTTTTCTGTTCTTGTGTTAGTTTGCTGAGAATGATGGTTTCCAGATTCATCCATGGCCCTGCAAAGGACATGGACTCATCCTTTTGTATGACTTCATAGTATTCCATGGTGTATACTTGCCACATTTTATTTATCCAGTCTCATTCTAGGAAGTTTTTAGGTTCCCTGCCTCCAGGCCCTATTCTCATGCCTCACCCGCACCTTCTGACTGTCAGCCTAGAACTATTTGCAGGGAAAAACCAGGGAGGGTGGGTTTTACCAATATTCCATGCACAGCAGGGATAGTGACACATACTTTGAGAAAGCAGACCAAAGGCCCTGGTCTCCAGGGCCATCCCCTTACTGACCACAGATACTGAGGCCTCTTCCAAGGGCCATGAACATTATTCAGTAACTTACTGCTCCCCAGTCTGGGTCATGGGCACTTCTGAGCAGTACAACATAATTGTAGGGACCCCCAAGCCCCTGCCGTCTATCTACAACAACACTGCAAAGGCAAAGACACCCAGCAGCCACCCCACCGAGGCCAAACACACAGTGTCAGAAAAACAGTGTGGTCCTGCAGAAAGACTCTAGGGCAAATGCTTTTTCAAACATTTTTAGCCAACAAAAAGATTTCCTATCACAGCACAATGAATAATTATGTATTGAAAGTGGTGATTCCCTGGGTTAACATAAATATTGGTTCAAAACATCCACTTTACACATGGTGACATCCACAAAGGGCAGGACAAACCCTCACAGAAGTGACAGATGCACCTAGAGTAAATGAAAAATATTGCCTCCTTGTCCCAACACAAAGTCAAAGGAGAGAACAAGAAAGGAATAACACACCACTTCCATTGGCGTTGGTGGTGTCATGCATCTGACAATCCTGCCAGAAATAAGGCAGATACGCAAGGCAATCATCCTCTTAACTGTAGAATATGGGACCCTTGTCTCAGAACATTCCATGCACCAGGGCGTCAGCTGGAGGGCTGCTGTTTCCACTGGGAATCATGCATGACACCTACCACCACTCCTCTGTTCCTCCTCCTTCCAGGTGTGGCCTTTTAGTTTCAGCTGTCCTTCCCTCTTCTCCTCCCTTTTCAGCCTTTTCTGATTGCTATGTTCCTCTTCTGCTCTTCCAACATGAGACTCTCATTCTGATAGTCTCTTTCTCCTGTAAATTACAAAATATTTCAGAGGTTTTCTGGTTTTAATAACCAGATCAACTACCCCCCTTTAGAAAGAGTGAGGTGGTACCCAGAGAAAGAAAAGACAAGGGGCTAATGAATGAAAAGGCAGGGCAGGAACCACAATCCCCTAACTTCCTTCCCGTCCACAGTTAGTTCCTCTCTGCAGCTCTGTTGGAAATCTTTCAAAGTTACCATCTTTGGTAACAATGGAGATGCCAACTGGGTGCTTCTAAGTTCAACAAAATGGCAAAATACTTGAGGAAAAGGATGATTTCAGCAACACTGTCTGCTTATCTCACCAAACCGCCACCAAAAGTCCAAAAGGAAACTAACAGCAAAAGATACTTGTGATGCCCCACCGCTGCATACCCCTTGCACTGGCCAGGTGGGAGCAGAATCTGCAGGTGATACCACGCACATCCAGGGAACATCTACTGGAAGACACCATTCCTCTCTCCATAAAAATTTTGAAAATGTCCTCCAGTGCGAAGATCCGTGGTTTATTGAACAATATCTCAAAGGAAAAATACATCAGAGGAGAGAACTCCTAACTGAAGCTACAGACTGATTATAGTGTCTTGAAAGGAATTCTGTTTCCATCAAGAATCCATACCCTTTAATTACTACGATGTATAACAGTAACAATAATAAAAGAATCCATACCTTTTCCCAGTAGCAGAGGCCACAATGGAGCACAGGAAGCTGGGTATTAAAGCTTACCCCATTGTGTAGTGGCTGTCATGAGCTATTGAACCATACAACTAAATTATGGAATTCATTATTTAATATATGTTTCTTCTACCATCAAGCTTCATGCAGGTAAGAACCATCATTGCCTATTTCCAAGCTTAGCAGACAGTGGTGGGTACTGTACAGAGAAGGTGCTAGATCATGGCTACATGAGGGAATAACTGAACAGATATGTGGAGAAAGGAAATCCTTGAGAAAGGAGTCCACCTGTTTGAATTGCCCAGAATTCCCCCTCCACCCCTTGAGGTGGAGGCAGCTGCCTCTTAGAACACACTTAGGTCCACTCCTATTTGGGCCTTATGTATGAGATGAGCATTTTGTAGCACCAGGAAAAGTGGAATCCACCCAATCTCTTTATATCCATTTACCAGACCCGGAGAGATGTCTCTGCATTTCATAATAAGTGAAGAGAAAAAACAAAATCCAAAGATTCTGAAGATTCTGTGACATTAAAAAACAAGAACTCATGATATAGAAAAAGGGCACTTTTGAAAAATGTGAATGGTAAACAGGATACAGAAAATGTGGTACACATGCAACACCATGGAATACTATGCACCCATAAAAAATGAGATCATGTCCTTTGCAGGAGCATGGAAGGAGCTGGAGACCATTATCCCTAATGAACTAACACAGGAACAGAAAATCAAATACTGCATGTTCTCACTTATGAGTGGGGGCTGACTGATGAGAACACAAGGACACTCACGGGGAACAACACACAGTGGGACCTATTGAAGGTGGAGAGTAGCAGGAGGGAGAAGATCAGGAAAAATAACTAATGGGTTATCATGGAAAATAGCTATGGCAAAAATGACTAGGGCTTAATACCTGGGCGAGGAAATAATCTGTACAACAAACCCCCATGACACAAGTTCACCTATATAACAAACCTGTACATGTACCCCTGAGTTTAAAATAAAGGTTAAAGAAAGAGAAATGTGTAAAAACAACATGTGAGTTCTTCATTAGAGTTCTACAGCATCTGTTCGACTCTCAAAAAGACCTTTCAAAAATAGGAGAAGAGCTCTTAGAATAGAGAGATAGGGGATATAAAAATAAAAGGATGAAAGACAATGAAGGGCGTCAATAAGGAGCAAATTAAAAGAAAGAAACGATGTCAAACGCACGGAATAAAAGAGAACCAGAGGCTCTAAACAAAGGATTGGCCCATCAAGAAAACCTCAGATCAGTGAATAAAGGTGTATGACCTTCTAAGGAGTGAGAAAACAAAACAAAACAAAATAGTAAGAGGGAACCTGATGGATAGAAACAGCAGAGGATGGGGATCAGCTGTGTAGATGATTTGCTTTTCATGAAAAAGCGACCAGAAAAAACGGAAGCAACCCTTGCAGAATGCATCTTTTTTAAGACAGAAAAAAATAAAAAACTTCAATCTAAAGTCTGAAATAGTTTACCACCAGCAAACATTGAATTCGAAAAGCAAAGTCCTCACAGGCATACACTGAAACATGGCTTGGAGTTTTAAGGGTTGATTTTTTAAAACATGACAAATATTCATGCAAGAGATAAACAAAAGCAAAAATGAAAAGGTGCTGCTTGCACTAAGTTAGACTGGCTTCAGATTTCTCCTCTGCAACATTAAATGTCCATGTTCTAGGGGAATTTAAAACCCCAGGAAAACTGAAAAAAAATAAATTAATATATATGTATTAAATACTATGCAAGTAAAAATCAAAAGACAATGTTTTATGCTTGATATTGATGGATAATATGCTTTAAATGTGTTTTAAAATTAACAAAAATCAAGTCAAAAAGGATCAAAGACTTAAATTTAAGACCTGAAACTATTAAACTACAAGAAGAAAATACAAGGAAAGGCTCCAGGACACTGGTCTACGCAGAGACTTTTTTAGGTGAGACCACAAAGGCACAGGCAACCGAAGCAAGCCACACACACGCAGCCATATCAAGCTAAAACCTTTTGCACAGAACAGGAAACAATCAACAAAGTGAAGAGACAACCCACAGGATGGAAGAAAATGTTCGGAAACCACCACTCATCTGACGAGAGATTAATATTCAAAATATTTAAAGAGTTCAAATGATTCCATAGCAAAAAAATAAAAACAAATAATCCAATTGGAAAATGAGTAAAATATTCTAAAAGACACTTAGCAAAAGAAGGCCTATGAATGGTCAACAGTTATATGAAAAAATGCTTAGCATCACTAGCCGTAGTGAAATGCATATGAAAACTACAATGAGATATAATCTTATTCCAGATAAAATGGCTATTATCATAAAGGGAAGAGCAGATGCTGGTTAGGGTGTGAAGAAACAGGAATTATCAAACATTGTCGATAAGAATGCAAACGAGTACAACCTCTATGGAAAACTCCATACAGAGGTCTCTCAAAAAACTAAAACTACCGTATGATCCAGAAATTCCTCTACTGGTATACACCCAAAAGAAAGGAAATCCATGTATTGAAGAGATAGCTGCACTCTCGCATTTATTGCAGCATTATACACAACAGCCAAAATATGGAATCAACCTAAACGCCTGTGAATGGGTAAAGAAGATGTTCAGATTGTTTCATTCAACTTACATTTATACACAACGGAATGTTATTTAGCCATGACAAAATCCCGTCATTTACAGCAACATAGAAGGTCCTCAGGTAAAGTGAAATAAGCCAAGCACAGAAAGATAAAGATCACATGTTCCCACTGATATGTGGGAGCTAAAAAAAAAAAAGTGGATCTCATGAAGATAGAGAGTAGATTGGTGGTTATCAGAGGTCAGGAAAGGAGTGGCAGAAAGAAAGATGAAGAGAGGGTGATGAATGGGTAGAAATACACAGTTTGATAAAAGAAATAAGACCTAGTGCTTGATAGATCAGTAGGGTGACTAACGTTTACAATAATCTATTGCATGCTTCAAAAGAGCCAGAACAGAAGAAGGAGAATGTTTCAAGCACGAAGAAAACACAACTATTTAAGGTGATGGATATCCCAATGACACTGATTTGATTTTTACAAACAATATGCATGAACTAATTATCACATGCATCCCCAAAACTATGTACACCTATTATATATCAATAAAAGTTATATTGAGGTAGTCACTCTCAGAACTAAAGTGTGATATCAGTGAGGAGGGAAGATCAATAGGAAAGAACATTTCCAATAATGATGGCTAAGTTATTAGGATCTATAACTTAGATCCCAAGAGTACTGCCATTGCAAACAATGAAAAATGATTGCCAAACAGACATCCCCTAAAAAGCAGAGAAGAACTGACATGGTAGTAGGGAGCTCCCAGGCTGTACTCTGAAATTAGAATCTCAAATGACCCAGAGGACATTTTTCAGAGCCCACTCTCCTGGGCTTGCGCAGCTCTAGATGTGATGAAAATCAATGAAGCCCTTTCTTCCTTTATTCACGGGGATTCATAGAGGAGATCCCCTTGAGACTGAGCAGAGGAGAAGAAAACAGACAGAAAAAGTGTCCTGTCACTCAGAGACTGTGGCCCTGGGGTAGGGATGGTGCATAGCTGTAGCCCAGGCTTACAGGTGGCCAGGGAGTCTCTAAGTAAGAACACGGATTGAGTTGCACCCACAGACGATGGTACCAGGAGGAACAACTACAGAGCCTCTCCGAGGAAGGCACAGTAGTATAGTTTTCTTAGGGTCAGCATTCACAGGGCCACATAGAATCAATAAAAAAATCAAAATATTTAGTGTTGGAATCACCAGACAGGCATGATAACTGTGCCTGCTATGGTTGAAGAAGTAAAGGACCAACTTAAAAATCGTGGGAAAGGGAAAACAATAAGAAGTGACATGAGCACTTTTACACTGCTGGTGGGAGTGTACATTAGTTCAACCATTGTGGAAGACAGTGTGGCGAGTCCTCAAGGACCTAGAAATGGAAATTCCATTTGACCCAGCAATCCCATTACTGGGTATATATCCAGAGGATTATAAATCATTCTACTATAAGGACACATGCACACAAATGTTCATTGCAGCACGGTTTACAATAGCAAAGACCTGGAACCAACCCAAATGCCCATCAATGATAGACTGGACAGGGAAAATGTGGCACATATACACCATGGAATATTATGCAGCCATCAAAAACGATGAGTTCGTGTTCTTTGTAGGGACATGGATGAATCTGGAGAACATCATTCTCAGCAAACTGACACAAGAACAGAAAATGAAATACCACATGTTCTCACTCATAGGCGGGTGTTGAACAATGAGAACACATGGACACAGGGAGGGGAGCACTACACACTGGGGTCTGTTGGGAGGAATAGGGGAGGGACAGCAGAGGGTGGGGAGTTGGGGAGAGATAGCATGGGGAGAAATGCCAGATATAGGTGATGGGGAGGAAGGCAGCAAATTACACTGCAACGTGTGTACCTATGCAACTATCTTGCATGATCTTCACATGTACCCCCAAACCTAAAATGCAATAAAAATAAGTAAATAAATAAATAAAATCTGTGGGAAAGGGAAAACAATAAGAAGTGACATGAGCAAATTTGAAAACAGATCACACAGAGCATCTAGAAGTGAAAAATACATTCACTGTAAGTTTAATAAAATCAATACACATATTTGACAGCAGAATGGACTAAGTAGAGAGAAATTATTGAACAAACAGAATGACACTGATCAAAAAGAAAAAAAAAAGATAAATTCAGCCAGACAAGGGTGGACAATTCACAAGAGATGGTCTGGAACATGGGAAGATAACAACCACGCCCACCACGTATGTTTGATGCGAGTCTTGGAAAGAGAGGGGAAATGCAGAATTGGAAAATCTTGAAGAGATCAGGACTGAGAATTGTCCAAAACCAAAACCAGGGGCAGGCACTGCCACAGACTCAAGAAGTCAAAATAATCCCAAGCATGAAATATGAGAAGAAAGACCTAGGAAAACCAAGTGAGGCTGCGAAGAAGTGAAGATAATAAAAATATTTTAAAAGAGACTACAGGAAAGATCCTCCTCTTTTTGAAGGCCTTCAATGTAGGAATGAATTTCTGGGAAAATAAAAATGACAATCATAATTCTGCCCAGTAGGGCAGATAAAGAACAAGAGAGCTAAAATACTCAAGAGGTGATAGTGATTGGTTAAAATACCCTAAGCCTTTTGTATTACTTTGGTGTAGGAAAAAGATTGTGATTAACTTTAAACTTTAATAAATTGTTTGCATATTGTAATTTCTAGGGTAACCACTAAAAAAATGGAATCTGAGAGGCTCTCAAACTTGAAAGAGGAAAAACAGTGAAATAATTAAAATAGACAAATCAAATCCCTCCAACCCAATCCAAGACAAAGAAAGGAAAGGAAAGACAGAGGGGGAGAGGATACATCGAGAAAACACACGAAATGACATGGTAGACTTAACTTCAAACACTTTCAGACGAAATTTCATCACTCACGGACCAGAAGATTCCCAGTGGAGGAGCCCCACGGGTCGCCAGCGCGACTCTTGTGGCCGGCGCAGCGATTTTGCCGGCGTCTCGGCATGGCAGCTCTTTGTGTAGAGTGGACGGGCTTGGTTCCCCTACTGACTGATGCTTGGAGCTCCAGGAAGGCAGAGCCGCTTGTTACGGACTCAAGAAGGAAGCCAGACCAGAGATTCCCAGGCAGAGGAGCACCATCAGCCTTATCACTGCTGTTTTGGCCGGCGCAGTGGGTTGCTCGGATTCCAGCACTGGGAATCAATAAACTGGGCATCCACTCAGAAACCTAATTAGAAAGGCGGTAATTGTAAAGACGACAGATGGATAAATTCATAATAAAGGGAAGAAACCAGCCTAAAAAGGCTGAGAATACCCAAAATCAGAACCCCTCTCCCTCTACAGGGGATTGCAGTTCCTCATCAGCAATGGAACAAGCCCTGATGGAAAAGGACTGTGTCCCATTATCTGAAGTAGGCTTCAGAAGGTGGATGATAAGAAACTTCTGGGAGTTAAAAGAACTTGTTC
>CM052660.1:4685557-4706900 GCA_028533165.1 Leontopithecus rosalia
ACATTCTCCACTTTCAATACACAAAATATTGATCAGCCATTATTAATAACCATTCTTAGAATTAAGCAATATTCCTGTTCTCTCTCCCTCTTTTTCTTCCTCTTTCTTCCTCTCCTTCTCTCCTTTTTTTTCTAAAAAAAAAGAAAACCCTAGGAAGCCACAAATTCCGAGTCTGGAGGCCACGTTCATGGAGAAGGCTAGAGAGAGAGCCCGGGGAGAAACAGTGCAGAGGGGTCAATTGGCTTGCAAAGGTTTAAAGATAGAGAAAAAGTTGGTGTTTGGGTCAGACTGGTGGAGACCAGTGTTTCAGGTTCTGTTCCCGAAGAAACAGACTCTAAGACATTGGGGACTGCAGGCAGGGGGGTGACCTGGGAAGCCCGAAGTACCAGCCAGAGGGAGGAGGTGAACTGATGATAGTACTGCAACAGGGGCCACAGAGGAGGCCACAGGTCACTTGGGCAGTCCCAGGCCAAAGCCAGGGGCCCCACAGTCGCCAGCCAGTGGACATAGGCTGCTCCTGAAGAGGAGCTTAACATCGGGCATGGCAGCATTCTGCTGCCAAGGCCAGTCCTGGAGATTCAGTGAAGCATCAAGCCAACACTTCTAGAAGCTGGAGAAACGAGTGGCTTTATCATGAAGGGGAACCCAGGCACCTGGGTGGTTTACCCCAGGGTCCACTCCTAGGAGGATGGAGGTCAAGTTCACCCCAGCCACATCCAGACAAATCTGATTCAGACCTCTGGCTTGGAGTGAGTCGGGCATTTCACCTGCCTTCCTTTCTCACCTGCACCTCCATTTTCCCCGTCGCCCATTGCCAAAGTCAAGCAGTGCCAGTGCCATCTGGTCCCACTCAGCCTCCACTTTTCCTACCTATGACTCTGCAGGGCACCACACTGCTTACCCAGGAGGGCGTGGTTCACCATGTGGGCTTCGTCAGCTCCCGCTCTGAAGTTGTGCAGCTCACAAGCCACACCCTGTGCGAGGGGGTCCTGAGGACCTGGGACCTCTGATACAGTCAGGTGGGAGAGCTGCCCCACTTCTCAAAAATGCTCCCATATAAGCTACTGTCCCATCAGCTTTTCTGGAGCAGTTTCTCAACTCATCTTCAAGTGAGACTTTTTCCTCCAACAGCTCCTCTGGATGGGGCTCTCTGAGAGAATCTAAATGCAAACAAATAATTAAGATGCTTTTGGTTAGACATCTTCTCGCTTTTGTTTAGGTCGTTTCTTTCAAGACTCACTGCAAAGTTTGTGTAAGGAAAGGGATCAGGCGTCCATAAACCATAAACCATGGGATCGTTAGCACTAAAAGGAAGGAACATCCGTGCTCTCCTTTGTATGCCCCTGATGGAACAGGAGGTGGTGTGGGTACAGGGAGGCTCCCAGGGAACACGGACCAGAGGCCAGCCTTGGCTCCTCCACCTTCTCCTTCTGCCCATGGCGGGTCCTTCTGTCTTCCAAACAAGCAAACTCGCTTAGCCAATGCATCCTTTTCCTTAGACTTTGAAGTTGACAAAACATTTGTCACTCATCTGACCACAGGGTGAAAAGACTAGAAAGCCAATCACCATCTCCCAACACTTCCTGGGACAAACCACTAAACATTCTGTGCAGAAGTTCTGGAGACTACACCAAGGAATGTTTCCAGCACAAATCCTGGCCCAGGGAGAACCAAACACACTGGTAAAATTTAAAGAATTAAGTTATTTGTGGAACATAGGAGAAAACCCCTGCTGTTTCTTTTATTTATCATAATTAATGTGTTTAACTCATGCAATGGGCAGATGCCTGGAAAAAAATAGCTGAGAAAATAGTAAATATGTTTTATTTAAAAGTTCAGATAAAACTGAAAATTTTAATGATTAATTAATCACAATAGTATCCCATTACATAAAAGCATATAGACACATGCATTGAATTCAGTTTTAAAACAGCTAGCAAGATATCTAGTTACTGCCCAAAAATTCTTTCCCATGGTCTTCTTGGGGCAATACTGTAGTATTTCTTATATGTTACATTCAGTCTGGAAGATGTTATAAACTTAAAATCCTGAAAACCAACTTGTTCATGACTCCTTTTACGTATATTAAAATGTAAATAATATCATCTCTATAAATCTGACATTATTAGAATTGCATACAATGAGATTTCTGCTTTCAAATAATATTTTTTCATAATGTCTAAGGCCAATTCACAGATATATTCTGGGACTTTTGTAGTTACTTGAGCATTTAATTTTTTATTCTGTTGTCATTTGGCTGAACATGTATAAAGTTAATTTTGCAATATGAAAACCTCTCTTTTACTATGATAATTCCCTATCAAAAGCCATTTCTATGGAATAAAATTGTAGTTTCTGAAGTGACTGTTTCTCTTCCCAAAAACAGCAGAATTCCCAGGGGTTTCTCAAACTTACTTTTGGGATTTATCCATGGCTCTTTTTCTTATAGAAATATAATTGGATTCTGATGCCAAAACTTAAAGAAATAATATACTTCAAATCAACAGTCCTCTTATGCAACCCAAATCTTTATTTGCCCTTAAGAAAAAAAAAGAGAACATTTAAACACACACACGCACACACACACACACACACGCACACACACACTTACATTGGGTAGTTATTCTGTTCTTAAGTGGCATAACTTGATGTGTGTGTTTTGGCATCTGTGCTGGAGAGATTCTAAGGTGGCCCCGTGACCTTCCCTCATGGTGTCCACACCCTTGTTTAGTGCCCCACTCCCACCCAGAAGTGTGGGTGGGACCAGTGGCTTGCTTATAACAGAAAATGGCAGAGTGACAGGTTGCCTGTGCACCTTATATAAGGTTGTGACATCTGCCTTACTAGCAGATCTTCCTTTGCAGGCTTTGAAGAAGCAAGTCGGTCACCATGTTGTGAGCTACCCTATGCAGAAACCACACAGCAGGAAGTAGAGGCTGGGGTCCAGTCAACAGCCAGTCAAAAACTGTGCCTCCCGGTCTTTGATCTTCAAGGAAATGAACATCACCAACAAACACATGGTTCTGGAATCAGTTCTTCCCTCTCTGCTTCTTTCACTGGACTGCCCCTCCAGCAACCACCCTATCAGATGGCAGATGTGACTGCCCCTCTCCACCACAGCCATAGCTGCTGCCAGGCAGCACTCTCTGGGGCTGGCAATCACTCTTCACTGCCCTTCAAGGCCTATTCATATCCCTGGTGTTAGCAGCTCAGGGAGATCACACTCCCCCTTAAGATCTCCTCCTCATACTCTGACCACAATTGGTAAACAGTCCCCTTACTAAACTCTTATCAAATACCCCAGATTGAATGAGTCCCCTATTTCCTGTCAAGTTCTAACTGCTACAACAAGCACCCTGCAGGGCTGACCCAGAACCCTGCCACTGTTTAGAAGATGGCTTGGGACCCACAATGTCAGTCCAGAAACACTTCCCAGAAGAACCCTGGTTGCTGCTGAGAGCCCTTCCTATCTCCAGTGCTCACTCCAAGCATCACCCAGCCATGGGACTGCGTGGCATGGTGACACCTACCTCTAGAACATCAGCACCTTCTCCAAGATATGTCAAATCTCTCTGCACTGGCACAGGACAGTTGTTAGCATGGCCACAGTTCCCATAGGTGCTTGCAGAGATTCTGCCTCATTCCTCCACTCCATAAGAGTTTCTACTTCTCCTAGATTAAAAAAGAGGAGTTTTTCCATTCATTATTACCTGCCTAAGTGTACTTAACATGCCTCCAACTGATCCTGGGAAGTATGATCATCAAGGAAATCTTGTACAATAATTAAATGCAGTATTGAGAACATCATTAAAGTCAATGACCCAGTCCATTAGCAGTTTAAACACATTTTACCTTAACGCGATTATATTCAATGAAATTCGGAAGATGTACGACAAGTGAGAACACATATAGAGCCAGGTAGTGCATCTCCACTGTAATCAGATAGCGGGCTATGAAACACAGGTGGCTATATGGCAGAACTCCAATGATAAGCCACAAGCAGCAAACCCCAAGCTCAGGCAAGCTTTCCCACACATACAACAAATAATTTTAAATAAACTCAAGTAAATTTAACAAACACAGTGATTCCTACTGCTCTGTAAAGACACCTGTTCTCTGAATCACTGCTTAGAAAGCCAAGTGCTGATTCTCAGCTACTATGGAAAAGGATTTGACTTGATAGAAGGGATTTGGGTTCAAGGGGCTCCTTGGAGAGACCAGACAGGCTTTGGCTGGAGTTCCTTTCATTGGCAATGTGGTCTTAGCTGCCCAAGGACTTTAGAAGCACTTCATCAGCCCAACATGCTGGAATTAGCAGGAGTGACCACAAGAGCAAGGAGAAGCTGCCCCGCCTTAGTCAGATCCCGATGAGTCACTCCAGATGGTGGAGAACAGCTTTAAGCCTCAATGGATGGGAGTGTTCTTGAGAAGTGACAACCTCTTCCTGCAGAGCAGGATAGTCATGAGCATGGCCTGGTTTCAAAGGAGAGCTGTGCTCATCCTAATCCAGGAGACATTGTCCCACGATTTTATGACCCATTCCTTGGGAATAAATGGCCCAGTTTTCCATTCTCTAGATAATCAGGGAAGGAAAAAACGAATTTCAGAATAGTCTGACTTTGACTCAGCCCATTTTATCACGTGTTCCTCACTTCCATGGCCTGGAGGCTCTGCTAGACTACATAGGCACAGCTGGGTTCCGTTCACAGCTTCTCTTACACTTTTCTGCAGCCATGGGACTATGTCCTCCGTCGTGGAACATGTGCAGACATGAGCAACACCTGAGCCGGACACAGGAACCCATGCTCTTCAGTCCTTGCCTCCTTCCAAACAACCGTGGCATCCATGTGCAACCCCAGAGCAGCCCAGGTAAAGACCCCACCCAGAGATGCTATGGTCTCAGACCATGCCTGAGGAGCCAGGGCACTCTCAGGACCACTCAATTCCTGCTGCCCTCAGCCCCTGAAATGTTGGTGATTTGTTACTCCAGACTAGCTTCCTGGAACCCATGCAGCTTCTTCCGTGAAAGGCTGAGATGAAGCTCACCTTACTTAGTTGAAAGCATCAGCGGGTAGGGACAAGTCTTAAAGATCAGCCCTCCTGTCCCTGCGGCATGCCCTCAGCACCCACAGGGCTCCCTCAGGTTCCGTCAGCTGTGGGTCAAGTCCTGAGAACCTACACAGACCCAACAGGGCTGGAGACAAAAGGACACATATGGGCCAGCTCTGACCCTTGAGGAGCCCCCAGCTGAAAGTGCACTGGGAAAGGGCCCTACTTGTCCTCCCCCTGCGTGAGGTCTACCGTCTTGTGCATCTGCACTCGGTACCTAGTGCCCCATAGGAAGGCATTCAAGTAATGGTGCTGTAGTGACAGGCATGGGTTACCAGGAAACACATCAAAACACCTCAGCTTCCCACCAACCTGGGCATGCTTCCCAGCCCCACTGAACCTGCCTCCCTGTGCTGCCCTTGCTGGGGGAATGCCTTTCCCCTGTGGCTGTCAGCAGGCTTCTCCTCTTCCTTCTGGGAACATGATGGGCATGCACTTCCCTATACTCTCAGGTACCCTTGGCCACACCACTTATTTTGGCCAATGACAAGCAGGTGGAAGGAATGTGTGTCCCTTCCAGGCTGCAACCTTTAAGAGCCAATGTCTGTTCTGCTTCTTTCTTTTTCCTGATCCAACACCAGTAAGGATTTCATCAGCCCAGACGCTGTGTGGATCAGAGCTCCCCCACACCGCACAGACATGTCCTCAGATGGAGGAATAACCTTGACATTTCGAGCCACTGAGATTGTGCAGGCTCATTTCTGCAGCAAAGCCTGGCTCATCCTGGCCCAATTCTTACCTTCAAGGACCATTTACCTCAACTCCGAACCACACAAGCACAGTGGGTTTGCTTCTCTTTCTCATTTTAGAGTATTTTCACATATGTTTACAAATCACATGCTGGGTGTTTATTTACGTCTCTCTCTCCTGCCTTTATTCATCTTTTTATCCCCAGGATCTGGGGCCCAGTTTAGGATATGATAGGCACTTTCTGAATTCATCTCAATTCCCAAATGAAGTGGGCCCTGGGGTGTAGCAGAGGCCACCTGTTAAAACACATCCAAAAGGGTTGTCTTGCTCTCTGGCATAAGCCTTGGGGACATTCTAATTCTGGAACGAAATGTCAAGGTGTTTGTGATTCAAGTTACGGGTCTGATGTGCTTCTGTCTGTACCATGAGCACAGTGGAAAACGGAGACACGAGGAAAATACAATCCTACCCAAGTGAAAAGGTGCAAATGGCAAGAAGGCAGGCTTTCAAACACGCTGTGATAAGCCTGAGCAATTCCACGTCTCCTGCAAGCCAGCAGCAGCTGAGTGCTCGGACTCCTTGGGTCTGTCTCAGCTGCAAGCACTTGAGCCGTGGGCAGTGTACTGTGGCATGACATTATTCTCTGTGACAGGGACACTGAGGAATGGGGAACGCTTCCCACATGGAAGGCTATGTGAGTGGAAAGGCAGTGAGCAGCTGTGAGCATGAGGTCAAGACTCTCTTCCCAGAAAACTGAAGCCTAAAAGCTGAGGTTGCCTTTGGCTGTGGAAGGATCCAGGTCTTTCTCCAGACATGCCACCCCTGGCCAGTTTGGACAACAGACTCACTTACACACACAGGGCAAAGTCTAATAAGGCTTAGGGTACAGACTCAACCACACGCACCCGGATTGGCTCTAGACAAAATCAAGAGGTATGCGGCTGCCTGCTCGGGCGAGCACCTGAGGTCTAAGTCCAGTCTGTCAGGGCTCCGGGCTCGGGCCTCAGGTCCCTGCAGTGCCCAGGTGACAACAGCTCCTCAGAGGGCCAACCCCAGCTGAAGTTGTGGGTCCCCAACCAGGTCCTGATCTACCTCTATGTCACTGTCAGGGGTGAGGGGTCACATCTCATTTCTTGCTAACAGCAGTGTGTCAGTGTGACATTTTAACATCTTAATGGCTGGCCACAGATGAGTGAGGGTACTGTGTATGCTGACAAGAAGGCTTGATAGGTCCCTTGAGGGGGAGATAAGACCCAAGGTATTAGGAGAGACAGTAGGGAGAGGGGAGAAGAAGGCGGAAGGGAGACAGCTGTGTTGAGAATAGCGATGCCATTGGCAGGAGGCAGAAACAAGGATGGGATGGAGCAGCCAACGGAGCTGAAGCTCTGGGCCCCGATCCGGAATCTGCACAGTTCTCCTGCAGGGGTTTAGGCTTCCACAGGCCATGAAATGAAAATGAGTTTGTGCCGGTGTTGTTTATAACCCAAAAGGTGGTGAGCCCCCTGCTGATACAAGACTACAGTAGTTAATGTTAGAATATAGTGCATCATTTCTATTGTTTAAGTTAGAAACTGTTCAAGCTGTGCTTGCCATGGAGAAGTGACTGTGGTTCATGAAATCCCATGGGGGAGGATGGGTTCGGGGCTGGGGGAGTTAACGCACTGTCAACTTTCTAGGAATGCGCCACGTGGCCGCTTCCACCGAGTGCCTGGTTTTTCACTCAGAGACCGGATTGGATCTCTGCCAGCATGGGAACCGCATCTTCTTTAAAATGCCTGGGTTCCTAGGAAAGACCTGAGGCGGGTGGTCAAAGACGCGTTTGCCAACTTTTTCTCTTGCCAAGAACATTATAAGAAAGATAGTCATCGTTATAAAAGAAAAAAATGTTAACAGCAAAAAAGAAAAAAGAGATCTTAGTCTCACATAAAGGACAACCGTTAAAATTGAATCCCCTGAGCTTTGTCAAAGACTCACAGATGGTTTCTTATTTTCTTGTTTTTCTAGTTTTCTTCTATGGGAACTGTCACAGGTCTGAAAACAGGCATCTGTAGCCACAGCCACGTAGCCTACCTTGGGATTCACAGGTGGGTTTGCTACAGGTGGTCAGAAAGACAGGGAAGTGCCTGGCAGGGATATTTAGAAAGGGACTATCCTCACTGAGTACCAAAGGGAGTGTAGAGCTTAGCACTGGACACCTTGCATACATTTTTTCTATTATTTTTGAAAAAAATACAAAGACAAGCCATTTTTATCATTCTAAGGCAAGTAGAGCTGCCAAAGGATTTTAGGGTTGCTGTCCCCTCTGAGGGGCTCACCTCTGCAGCCCTGGTTTGGGGACCACGCAATCCTAAAAGGGATCATCCAGCTTGCTTAACAGTCCAACTAGGTTGAGGTCTCCATCCTCACTTCTTCATGACCCAGTCAATGAGCCCTGATTCAGACGAGACGCTTGGTGCTGTTTGGAAAGCTTTGGTAAAGTCTATTTCCTGCCACCTACAGAAAATCAGTTACCTTGACTACCAAATTCTCCGTCCCAAAAAGGAGTGCTGGCAACCACATGTACTCTCCCAAATGTTTCGCATCCCAGCATCCATCTCCCCAAGGTGCCTTCTCTAGTAGCACCTCTTGACCTTGAATCAACCTTGAGCTTAACTGGGGATCTTACTGACAGCAGATTCCAGTACAGTGGGTCTGGGGGGCCTGGAATTCAGAATTTCTAATAAGCTTCCAGATGATGATGTTGTTAGTCCACAGGTCGCATTTCGTCTTCTCAAATCTAGAGTACACCACCCTTCAAACACAAATCTCCTAAATTCCAGGTCATCTTCTACTTCTTTAACAGCTCCGCTGCACCAACTTGACCTGGGGTACGCATGTGACCCCACGATGTGCCATGAAGATACCCAAGGTGACTAGACCATGTTTTGATCCTATTTCATTCTGATTTGCATGTAACGAGGACCATGTGGGTACCACAAAGACATGATGATATGAAAGATATGATGCCTGTCTTCTCCCTAGAAACGACTCTAAAGAAAATCCAGCATCCATTAAGAGATAGATGTGGAAATGATAGAGAGGAACTTATGTTTTTGTATATTTCTTTGAGTAATATTTGCAGAATATTTTACTTCATGATATTTAAAGTTTCACATTATTAGGCCGGGCGCGGTGGCTCACACCTGTAATCCCAGCACTTTGGGAGGCCGAAGCGGGTGGATCACGAGGTCAAGAGATCGAGACCATCCTGGTCAACATGGTGAAACCCCATCTTTACCAAAAATTATCTGGGCATGGTGGCGTGTGCCTGTAATCCCAGCTACTCGGGAGGCTGAGGCAGGAGAATTGCTTGAACCCAGAAGGCAGAGGTTGCGGTGAGCTGAGATCGCACCATTGCACTCCAGCCTGGGTAACAACAGCGAAACTCCGTCTCAGAAACAATAAAAATCAAAATAAAATTATAAAGTATCACATTATTAACACAAATACAAATCTGTGTAACGTGTTGATGTGGAAACTTTGAAAAATACAGAGACGTAAGAACGAATTAAAAATCAATTTTTATAAGGGTATAATTTTACCACCCTTCTCTTCGTGCATGTCTGTCTTGAGGTCAGAGAATACATAGTTTATATTCTTTTTTGCTTAACGTTTTATAAGTATCATTGTCCTATTAGAAATTCAGTAAACCTCTTTTTTGTTTACCACATAATGCTCCATTATAATTTAGTGGTTGCCTTTTTACTGAACGTTCAGATTGCTTCTTTTAATGGAGGGGGATTAGTGCTACAATGCATTTCTTTTTCTGTATAACCTTCTTTATATTTTCATTCCATTCACCATGTCTGAGTGTCTATTATGTGTTAGGTACTGACTGTTTTCTTAGGATGGCTTCATAGAATAGGAAATGTTGGGTTAAATGGTAAAGTAATGCCTGTGCCAAGTTGCTCTCTAGAAAGTTTGTGACAATTTAACCCTCCCAGTGATAGCCCAGAGAGAGCTTGGCTCAGCCCCAAAACTTCAGCAGTATAGAGTTTTGTGAGTTTTTATACTTTAAAAGCATTTTCAAAGCAGATATTCACACGCTTTGTCAATGACTCTATCTGTCCTTAGCCCAGTTAATGATTCACGAATTGTCTTCCCTGTCCTCTGAAGCAGAAAGCTCCTGTGTCCTCACTCTGGCACTACTGGAAGCAAGGTCTTGAGCCAGTAATAAATGAGTAAAGGGAGAAAAACCTAGAATCTTGTAATTGATTATTTAGTGCAAAAGAGGAAGAAAATGATCACAGGTGGTGATGGCAGATGTGACGGCCCGGGATACTTGGCAAAATATGGCACACATTTGATTATGGGTACGGCCGCCTCTAAGGTGTTGATTGTCCAAACGAAACTCTTTTATCCCTCCATAGCAATGAATTATATAATATTTTATTTTCTCCATTTCCTTTCTACTCTCTCTTCTAAATACTGAAATCAGGACATCGATAGCAGATGCTGTGTGAAATTAGATGCCTAAGTGAGGCTATAAAATTCTCTCAATAAACAACGCCAACAATTAAATGTTTCAAAACAGACTATCACTGTCATACCTCAAAATGGATGCATGACAACTTGAAAGGCAGCGACCGTAGACATGAAGTCTGGCGAGGAGCCCAAATCAACTCTCATATTAGCCACCAATTCAAAACGTTATTATCATTATTATTTGTAATTAATGCATACTAATTACTTTCCAACTTTCTCTCTGCTTCAAAAACAAAAACCCCTTCTCTTCTCTCCTGGAGTTTCAAGGATACTCCCTGAAAGTCTGATATGATAATGAATGAATAGAAAAAGGCAACATGCTCACCAGCCTGGCTTTAGGATGATCCGCCACTCCTAAGATCATCTCCCTGGTGCTGAGGCTTGGGAAGACACTGGCTCTGGGAAAGAAAGTCAGAAAATTGCTATTATGCCTCTAATACATCAAAGACAAGTTCATTTGCATTTCACCACCGCAATAAGGATGAATAGGCAAATGGTGCATAATCTGCAACCCAGCTGAGTTGAAAGGCAGAAAAAATCCCACTTTGAAGCAAGAAGACGGATTGGGCCATCCCATCAAGGATGCTAGACCATCTACATTTCAGCCATACCAACTGAATAGCAACAAAGATTCCAAACTGAAAGTCCTAGCCAGCCCCACCCTTGCACATATTGTTATGACTTGTCTGTAACCCAGAAAACCTGTGTCTCATCAATGAGGTGTTTTCATCCCGTGACCTCTCAGGGTTAAAAGTGGGGAAGGTAAAACTATATTAACCCCTCCAGCAAAATCAGCCAGAGGAGAGAAAGAGAAATTCAAAACAATAAAAATACAAACAAAATAATCACACACAAACACACACACACACACAGGCACATACACACACAAGAGGAGGTGACACAAAAGCATGTGCAAGGCATACTCTTGCAAATTGTTCTGTTGAATGGGAGGAATCTACTCTACTCCTTTCCCTCTTATCTGTTTCATGCTTACGACGTGTATCATATTGAACTTGAATTCTCCCAATACTCAAAATTTCAAGGTAAGGTCATTAGTGTTCATTTTCTGCCAAAATAACTGAATGAGGTCCTGGGGCATGACATGGCTAACGGGAAGTTGAGCCTGACTCTCTCGAGTCTCACTGTGCAGGTGCCTTTACCCAGACCACACAGCGCCTCTCAGTGATTCGACACTCACCTCTCACCTGCTGCACTGGCTTTATCTCACATGTAATGTAAGTTGTGCTATTTAAAGTTAGCCTTCAAGATGAGAGGTTGGTTGTACCAGGTGGTTACACTGTCATGGGAGTGAGATTTGGCTTCTTGCCGTCTTTGTACTTACCTTGGGCACAGCCAAGCTCTTTCACAAGCGTGTTGCCACTAATATGAGAAATGGGGGTGAAGACAAAAAGTACACTCACATCACCAGTGCAAAGCCAAGGCCACCGGTGGCAGGTGAGGAGCATCTACTTCATAACCAGTGTGGAACTTAAAATATGTGAAATGGGAAAAAGCATGATGATCAGTGACTGCCTAAACTCCAGGTACCTCTGCATCAGGTAGGACTCTTCTGGTTGCAAACAACAGAATACACAACGAAAACTGGCTTAAGTCTAAGCAAGGAACAATTGTCTTCTGCAGCCACATAGCGCATCGGTACATTTGGGGTCCTGGTTTGGGCAACGCACAGCTTAGCTGATGCCACCAGGATGTCTCTCAGCTCTTCTTCCCTGGCTTGGATCTCAGCTTCCCTGCAGGGTCCCTGTAGGCTTCAAGTCCATATCCTCATATACAGAGCACCCTGACCTCTACCAATACCTCAACCAAAGTCCCATGAAGAAATCTTCTTGGCCCCACCAGCATGAGTTGATTTATGAGCCTATCTGTAAGCTAATTGCTAAAGCTAACAGGATTGGATGTGCTGCTTGGCTTAGCCTTGGACACAGATTTCACCCACATACATTGGCTGTTTTGGTGGGTGCATTTACCTAGAGGAGAGTTTGAGATATGGGGATCAGAAAGACGATAAGGGGGTGCTGAGAGGCAAAAGCAATAGGGTCAGAGAAGTATGTTTGTGATTTCAGGTCAACAGTGCTGGAGCTACAGTGAAAATTCAAATCGTGACAGATGCAAATGCTAACATAGGCACTGGCCATGCCTCCACCTCTTGTAAATAGTCCCTTTATTAACTTCTCAAATTATCCAGTTTGAGTATTGATATTGTTTGGCTCTGTGTCCCCACCCAAATTTCATGTTGAATTATAATCCTGAGTGTTGGAGATGGGGCCTGCTGGGAGGTGATTGGATTGGGGGTGGTTTCTAATGGTTTAGCACCATTCCCCTAGTGCTACCTCATGACAGAGTTCTCACAAGACCTAGTTGTTTAAAAGTGTATGGCACCTGCCCCTTGCTCTCTTCCTCCTGCCCCCACCATGTAAGACATGCTTGCTCCCACTTCACCTTCCGAGATGATTGTAAGTTTCCTGAGGCCTCCCTAGAAGCAGAAGCCTGTACATCCAGCAGAACCATGAGCATTTAAACCTCTTTTACTTATAAATTACCCAGTCTCAGCCATGTCTTTACAGCAGTGAAAGAACAGACTAATGCAAGTATGCAATCTATTTCTTGCCAGCACCTGGAATGATAATTACAGGTTAGTCAAAATTTCTTCCAAAATATTCTTTGCATATTTGAGCGTCTTAGGACGATTTCCAAAGTGGTGCTGAAAACCAACCTGCTTCGCTGTCCTCAGATATGGTGAGTGTCTCATCCCTTGGCTTCACTCTTGGCCAACACCACCTTCCAGGTGGACCCCACCCCTCATCTCTGATCATCGTTCCCGAAATCCAGGCTCAAAGAGTTAAGACATCCAGTACAATCTGAACACTTACTCCACATCTTATTCCCCCGTTCACCGTGTACACACACACACCCCTCACATATACTCATATTAAATTAATTGTGAGACAAGGCCAAGTGTTGGCAAGGATACAGAGCAATGGGAGCTATTAATATACTGCTCGTGGGAGTGTAAATTAGTTCAACCACTTTAAAAAAGGGTTTGGCAGGATCTACTCAAGCTAAACATACACCCACCCTATGACCCGGTAATTCCACACCTAGACATATCCAAGAAAAATGAGTTTACATGTCCAAAAAGGACAAGAACAGTCATAGCAGCCTTGTTTGTCATAGCCCCAATCTGGAAACAGTCCAGATGTCCATCAACAGGAATACAAATAAGCAAACACGGGACCGAGCGGAGAACGGGCTGCTGATACATGCAACAAGCCTGAGTCTCTGTTATGACGTCGAGGGAAAGAAGCCAAGAACAGAATAGTATGTATTGCATGATTCTGTTTATATAAAAGTTGAGAACAGGAAAAACTAACGGATGATGAGAGAACTCAGGATAGCGGCTCCCTCGGGGAGGGTTGTATTGAATAAGAAGGGAGTGGAGGAAACCTCTGGGGGCTGGAAATACCATATATCTTGATCAAAGTGTACGTAAGATAAAATTTTATCAGACAGTGCGTTGAAGATTAGTAATAGCCTTTACACATTCTGTTGTATGTATGTTACATCTCAGTAACAAATTGAAATTCAAAATGAGATTTATGGACTATAGCAAGGTGAAATACAAATGTCCATTGACATCAGATATCTGTGCGATTCTAAATACAGCTGTTTATCAATGTGTTTATTCAAAACCATAATAAATGGCTAATTTTTTTAACCTAAGTAGCATAGGCAGGCAGCAGGTAACCAGCAAAAGCTCAGAGCGATGGTTACAATAATTAGCAATTCATTTGCTACATTTTTATTGCCAGCCCAGTCTCTTTTTCAGGTTAATTCCCAAAACTGTACAAGATTATAAACACAACTCATGGGAAAATGAGTCATTTTGAGACCCACAGGCAGAAGTGCCGTGGCACAGTTATCAGAAGGACCCAGAAGCAGTCTTCCGTAGTGGGAGAATTTAGTTCTGATGTAGATACACAGTCTGGAGTAAAAAAGCAGTAAGGGGTCACATTAAGTGGACGTCCCTGGAAGAGGAGGGGATTTGTTTTCAAGCCTAGAAAAAGTTTCTCCAGGTATCTTTGATGTGACTATGTTATTTTTGACAAGTAAAAAATTGACCTAGGCTAAGTCCTTGTGACTTCCACTTCTACAAAAGCACTCTAAGCTACTTTGCAGCTGTCTACAACTAAAGCAAGAAATCAATGTGGTAATTTGCTAGGCATTTACCTTGCAAAATTTATCTACAGTTTGGTGTGAAGGGTTTGAAGCAGAACATACCCTATCAATGAAATGCCAGGATCTCAAGTGGAAAACCATTTTGTAGGTCCAGGGAAACCTAGCTGGTCAAATTTCTCCCCTAGCTGGATACCCAGAAACCTCCCAAATGGATTCAGGGAAATTGTCTTGGGTCAGGATAAAAACATCAAAAACCTGTACTCTTATGAGAATGTGTGTAGGTAATTCACTGTGTTTCTACAGTGCTGAAAGCCCAATGCAACTCCTCCACCCAGCCGGCAAGGTCATGATCTAGTCCCTGCCCACTTCTCTAACCAAGTTGCTACCTCTCCCCATTCTCTGGGGGCCTCGGCTGGGGTGGCCTTTCCCACCCTTGACCCTCACGCCTTCTCTTCCCTCTGCCAGGAGAGTCCTTCTGCTTCCCTTCCACCACTACCTCCTCAGCTCATTCCACTTTCCTCGGAGACTCCTCCCCTGAAATCCACTCTGGAGCAGGTATGCCTGGGTACTCCCTCTCACGACACATGTCCTTGTCCTTGGTGGAACTCATGATCATCTATGATTCTAGGACTTACATGCTCATCTTTCTGCTCTCCAGCTAGACCATCACAGTGAGAACCTCATCTGTGCTTTCTGCCAAAGCATGCCCCAGCTGAGTACAGCAGGACTTCCAAATGCTAGCATGCGTAAATATTTACAGACTAGTGTAGGTAAGACAAGACAGAGAAGACTCCAGACATATGGGTTACTGCTCCAGTCAGCTATTCCCTTAAGGACGTGCTCGTTAAAGTGATGCACATAAAAATCAGATTGAAAATAAGCGTTAATCCTAAAACGCAATGCTGATGAGCCTTAGGAAGAGGGACACTCATTTCTTGCTGATAGTAGCAACAGCAGCTGGTGAAGACCTTTGCACCGAGAACACTTATTTGACATTAAAAATTAACTCAAAACCAGTCAGGCACGGTGGCTCACACCTGTAATCCCAACACATTGGGAGGCTGAGGCAGGTGGATTACCTGAGGTCAGGAGTTCAGGACCAGCCTGGCCAACATGGTGAAACCTCATCTCGACCAAAAATATGAAAATTGGCCAGGCGTAGTGGCACGTGCCTGTCATCCCAGCTACTTGGGAGGCTGAGGCATGAGAATCGCCTGAACCCGAGATGGGGTTGCAGTGAACCAACACTGCACCACTGCACTTCAGCCTGGGTGACGGAACAAGACTCCATCTATAAAAAAGAAAGGAAGGAAGGAAGGAAGGAAGGAAGGAAGGAAGGAAGGAAGGAAGGAAAGAAGGAAGAAGAAAAGAAAGAAATTAACTCAAAATGAAAAAAACTATATTTACCAAGATATACATTTCCTATCTTTTCATAATAACTAAAGATTAGAAATGACCTAAAATCTACAGCAGAAGGAACTTTTAAATACATGTCAACTAGATCAACTTTTTGCAACTATCTAAAATTACTATGTGATTATAGTCACCACAATTATTTGTTATTATTTTCTCATGTTAAATGAGAAAGCATGATAAACTGTGTCTACAAAAGTGTTATGCTACCATGCACAGATATAAATAAAAAGTGGATAAGAACATCGAAAATAAACATCTGTGTAAAGAAAAAAGAAAAAACTGTTGCCTAAATTATGCTGTAATATTATTTTAATAGTAAATAAAGTCAAACAACAATGAAAATTCTACCTAGACCTCCACATCCAAAGGCATTTACCGCTGATGCACCAGCAGCTCCTGGCTCAGCGGCCGCCTCTCACCCTTCGTGTTTCGTGTCTCGCCTCCTTCCCGAAGCATCCTCCTGCCTCCCACCTCCACTGCACCGTTCTCTCCAGCAGAAAGAAGTCTCACTTGGTGAGAAGCCCATACTGAAGGATCCTTTAGATTCAGTGGCCTTGGAGGCAGAGGTGGGCTTGCTTTCTCCTGCTTGAAGACCTGCCTGGGCTGGGCAAATGGTCCCCTGATCAAGAGACCCATATCTGGCTCTGCACAGCCTTGAAATTGAGAGTTTTACGGAAGGTCTTTGGAGAGGTCTTGGGAAGGAAGCCCTACCCCAACTCCTTAGAGGGAAGCCCCAGCTGAAGTTGAGGTGTTCGAGGGGCACAGAGACCTGGGCTTTGGTGCTGAGGCTGAGCCCCTACAGGACAAGCAAGAATAATTTATTTTTCATTATCCACACAACCCATTAGTTGACCGCCCCCTCAGCATGGGTTGGGAGAAGACAATCTGGAAGTTCCATCTTTGACTTATATACCAGTGTTCAGGGCTCTGTAAGCTATTCAAATGAAGATGAAGCTTACAGGTAAGAGACAGGCAAAAAGGAAGTGAAGAAAATGAACCAACACTCAGGTGACAGCAAATGACTGGTTGCTCTGTGTATCCCGTCCTTGTGCATCTTCTCACGAAGAGCTAAATAGATTAGCCACCTCACTAGGAACAGCCAAGGTTGTCATATGTCCCCATTGTACAGTCCTTAAAGTTTCACCAGAAACTTGACAGATCAGGTTTCCATCATGCATGCGTGAGCACTGGCAGCCAGTTGGCACTGAACAGGCGGGTCCTCCCCAGGGTGCCACAAGCCCGGACATGACTCGCCATTCCCGGGCCATGCATCACTCCTGCTAGGAAATGCATCCCTCATCTCTCTGAAGCTTCCTGGAGGCTCATTTAGGCCTTGGCAGGATAGCGGGGACAGAGCAGCTGTTCTCTCTGACTCTTTCCCATCATTTGACCGGGTTTTAATCCACAACAACGCTTCCAAAATTGAAAATGGAACCAGGTTGGATTCTCAAGCAGAGCTAACCAAGTGCAGGGCTGGCTGGGCACCACGCGGTGGGTGCCAGGACAAAGATGAATCTCTGTGATGCCGAGACTCCTGGCGAAGCAGAAGCCGGGCTGCCAGCCAGTGCTCACATGTTCCTGGGCAAGGGACGCTTTATCCTGACAAACCCAGACATCCCATGACCCTCACCAAGATCCCCTTGCTTCCCTCTCAGTCACCAACAGACTATCTAGGAGGTTTTATTAATTTATGTGGAAGGCATTGATGTAGGAAGACACGTTTTCATCAGGAGATGGTGCCTGCCTGCCACTCTTCAGTTCATTCTAATTTATATTCATGTAAAATATTTCTCAAGATTTCCTCCAGGCATTTGGGCTTCATTTTTAAAACTGTGATAAAATACATGTAACATAAAATTTACCATCTGACCATTTCTAGGTGTACAGCTCAGTGGCAGGAAGCACATTTGCCATGTTATTAAGCCAACATCACCATCCATCTCCAAAACTTTTTCACCTTTTAAAACAGAAACTCCAGGCCGGACACTGTGGCTCATGCCTGCAATCCCAGCACTTTGGGAGGCTGAGGCAGGTGGATCATGAGGTCAAGAGATCGAGACCGTCCTGGTCAACATGGTGAAACCCCGTCTCTACTAAAAATACAAAAAATTAACTGGGCACGGTGGCGCGTGCCTGTAATCCCAGCTACTCGGGAGGCTGAGGCAGGAGAATTGCCTGAACCCAGGAGGCGGAGGTTGCGGTGAGCCAAGATCGCACCATTGCACTCCAGCCTGGGTAACAAGAGCAAAACTCCGTCTCAAAAAAAAAAAACAAAAAACAGAAACTCCATCCTCATGAAACACACACTGTCCATTCTCCCTCCCCTGGCCCCCAACAACCGCCATTCCACTTTCTGCTCTGTAAATAGGACTTCTCTAGGAACTTTACGCAGGTGGAATCATACAGTATTTGTACTTTTGTGACTAGTTGATGTTACTGAGTATAAGATCTTCATTTTAATGCAGGTTGTAGCCTGTGTGTGTTGGAGATTCCTTCCGTTTTAAAGCTGGATGCCATTCCTTTAATGGATACATTTTATTACATTTCTCCATTCATTCACTTTGGTTGATTCTACTTTTGGTTACCGTGAATAATGCTGCTATAAACATAGGGGTGTGAGCACCGGTGCAGGTTCCTGCTTTCACCTCTCTTAGGTATACCCCGCAGCCGGAACGGCTGAGACACATGGTGGTTCTATTTTCATTTTCCCTAATGACTGCACCATTTTACAGTCCCACCAACAGTGACAAGGGTTCTAACGTTTCCACATCCTCGCCAACACTTGTTATTTTGTTTTTTTGCTAGAAGCCATTCTAATAGATCTGAAGTGGCATCTCATTGTGGTCATATTCTTTTTAAAAGTCAAAAACAAAAGAATATGTGCATGTGTCTGAGGCTCCTGTAGGCAGATTTCATCAGCCTCAGGAAGACATAAACCACACAGCAACCTCAGTAACAGGCACTGCCCCTCCCTAGCAGCGCTTCGGGACCCAGCACTGGCATGGGCATTGTACATAGACGCTCAGTGTCTGGGGCGTGACCGATGGAAGGCTTGGCCACTGTATGGTGAGGAGGTGAGTGGATTGGGGAATGATATGAGAAGAAGAAACTCTCTCTCAATGAGGCACAGGAAAAGAAGAAACGGAAGACAGAGGCCGCGGAAAGATTCAGTCCACTGGAGAGAAGCTCTGAAACTTTGATGGTCTCTCCACGTGAACTTGCGGAGGGTCCTCCTCACTAATTAGCATCCCCGTGCATATGGAACTCCGGGAGGACTGTTCAGCAGGCCATGCAGCCCTGCTAACTCAGCAAGTCATCTGGAACAGAAGCCAGCTCTGCAAAGCCGCACACTGAGCGAGGGTCATGGATCATCTTTTGCTAAATAAGAACCAAAGAATGCGTCCTATTAATGAGACACCAGCCACATGACAGACACTGAGCAATTAAACCAGAAGAGGCCAGAACACAGTAATTAAAAAGAACAGATAAAAATGGAGGGTCAGGGAGAGGGAGAGTCAAAAAATGGTACACCCAAACCCCTCGGAGATGGAGAACACCTTTAGGATTGCTAAAAGGGTCCGAGGGAATGTCTGCTTCACAGGGTTTCACCACGATTTTCTTGGACTTGATTTTTTTTCTGTCTGACTTGGCCTGGGTACCAGCTGGCTGATGAGTCTGTGTAACTCCCCTATTATTCCAGAACGTTCCTTTCCTTTCTTGCATTCTTCCTGTTTGGATTGTTCTGTGCATGCAACCACCTTATTCTGCCTCTGCCCTTTCCCCTGAGTGGACACGGCAGTGGCCACAGGCTCACACACATGAAGGAGCCGTGACCCTTTCCCAGACAAGCTGTCCCTGCCCTGACCAGCCCAGCATCCTTCTGGTCACCAGCCATGAGGATGCTGTGTTTCTCTATCACACGGCATTCAACTGTGTCCCTTTCCACAAGTCAACATGAAGAATGGATTTGATCCAAAACAGCAACGGCAATTTCTTTTCCAGGCCCACGCTGAACGCCCCTATGTTCAACATCCTTAGATAGCCTCTCCACTATCAGCTGGGGTGGGGGTCTTGCCCTTTGACTTCTATTCCCCAGGACTCAGGACTGGCTTCACGAATGCCCGACCTGAGCTGTTGCACAGGTTTCCAACTCGAAAGCCAAAAGCATGGTTTAATGCTCTCCCGTAGACCTCTTGAAATTATTCATAATTTTTTATTATACGTGAAGTTCTGGGGTACATGTGCAGAACCTGCAGGTTTGTTACGTCGTATACACGTGCCCTGGCTGTTTGCTGCATCCATCACCCCGTCATCTACATTAGGTATTTCTCCTAATGCTGTCCCTCCCCTATCCCCCACCCCCGCTGTCCCTCCCCATCCCCCACCCCCGCCATCCCTCCCCAAGTCCCCCACCCCCGCTATCCCTCCCCTAGTCCCCCACCAATTATTCATAAATTTTTAACAAGAGTCCAGCAAATTATGTAGTAGATCTGGCCAAGAATTTCTGGTGTCTTCCGAAACATTGCTAACTCCAGATGGTGTCTTCTCACTGCTCTGCACTGTCTGCTACTCATGTTGCTCCCACATCTGTACAAAGTCTCGTGGTACAAACGAATTGACAATACAAAACAGGTTAAGCACATTTCCCTTATCTTTATTTCTCAGTTATCTCTATTTTCAAGCTAGAGTTCACTTGTCGAAGAGAAGGGAGGATCTGGTTATTTAAATACATAGAAAAAAAGTGTATCTGCAATAAACTGTCTATGTGATGGGGTGGGAAGCTTCAGAATGAGACACATTCTGCAGCCCATCTGCAGTAAGGTAGACATTGAAGATACAAGGGTCTGAAATTGAAAAGACACAGTGTTCAAATCACCCTCCCACTGGCTCTCAGGTTGTCTCCATTCTTCAACCTACTTTTAAAAGTAACTCTCATTGTTTCATGTACATTGTGGAAAATATGTAAGATACAGAAAAGCCAAATAAAGAACTTCCCAAATCCTTCTTTAGCATATTGTACTCACTCTTCAAATCTTTCTTGAGGCCAGGCCTGTGGCCTCTTAACAGGTGGGAGTATTGTTGATCTTTCAGGAGCACTGTTCACCCTGTGGCAGCACCGTTTACCCTGTAGAAGCACCATTCTACAGGGTAGAACCCTGTGGGAGCACCGTTCACCCTGTGGCAGCACCGTTCACCCTGTGGGAGCATCTTTCACCCTGTGGGAGCATCTTTCACCCTGTGGAAGCACCATTCACCCTGTGGGAGCACCGCTCACCCTGTGGGAGCACCGCTCACCCTGTGGGAGCACCGTTCACCCTGTGGGAGCATCGTTCACCCTGTGGGAGCACCGTTCACCCTGTGGGAGCACCGCTCACCCTGTGGCAGCACCGCTCACCCTGTGGCAGCA
>CM052660.1:4715051-4735243 GCA_028533165.1 Leontopithecus rosalia
GAGCAGGAGGGAGCACTGATGTGTGGAGCAGGAGGGAGCACCGATGTGTGGAGCAGGAGGGAGCACCGATGTGTGGAGCAGGTGTGTGGAGCAGGAGGGAGCACCGATGCGTGGAGCAGGAGGGAGCACCGATGTGTGGAGCAGGAGGGAGCACCGATGTGTGGAGCAGGAGGGAGCACCGATGTGTGGAGCAGGGGTCAGTGGTGCATGGAGAAGCCTCCAGTGGCTGCCCTGTCCAGTCCTCCCAGGAGTTGGAAGCACCCTGGCCCGCGTTGGGAAACATGAGTGGTCACAACGCTCCCGGCACCTGGGAACAAGGATAGCGATGTCCAGACGCACAAGCCATCTTGTTGCTTTGATTTGGATGAGTATTTTCTGGAAATTCAATTTCCTTCCTCTAGTTTTACTTTAAATTCCATGTTGAAGCTGGAAAAACACATTTAGAATTTAGAACTGATGAAGTAGAAATCTTCATCATAATAATAGCTCTATGCAGTCCAGGTTCCGTCAGGAAAACTGAGCCCCGTTCTACACAGGAATCTAGTCTTAGAGGTGCCAGAAAGTCAAGGAGCCAGAGAAGAGGCAACTTGGAGCCACCAGCACCCCTGGCACCTGAGGGACAAAGGCAAGGAGTGGGTGATGCTGTCCCGCCAGGCAGTGGGCAGGGCAGGTCTGGACCTGGAGAGAAGCTGGTCCTGCAGGAGACACCAGCAGAGAGCAGGAGGGTGGGCATGGAGGAACAGCCCTGCTCACATCCTTCCAGAAGCTTCCGTTGGCTGGTCCTGCCTGAAAACCAGTAGCGAGAGAGCATGGAAATGTCATTTACTGAAGAAGGCAGCAAAAGGATCTGAGGATAATAAGGAATGGTGGCCAGGATGATAGACCTGAGGATAATTGGGAGTTTATTGGTCAATGTTTCATGAAATCTTCACAGTTTTCCTGACAGAAATGGATACACTACTATTTAAGCCCAATGTCTAGAAGAAAACCCTAAGCTCCATGAAGTTTAAGTAACTGGTTCAACTGATACATGCAGACGTTTCACTGGGGAGCTAGTCTTGCCATCATTAGTCTGGAAAGAAGACAAGAGCTTAAGACACCTAGAGAATGGGTGGTCAGCCCATCGGGTAGGTGCTCCGACTCAGCTAGAACCCCCTTCCCAACAGTGCGGGACAGCCGCAGGTTGGGGCTCCGTGCACAAGCTCTCAGGTGAGTGTTGCCCCCCAGCCTGCTCTGGGGTCTTCTCTGCCCCTCTCTGAGACAGGTCTCTCCATGAAAAGCTGAGCTCCAATGATGAAGGACAGAAGCAGCCTCCCCTGGCAGAGGGTCTCCCACAACCCTCCTCACCCTCATGTGGCTACTGACACCTAGAGGCCAGTACGTCCAGCCCAGCCTAGGCCCTCTAGGGAGGAGCCTGAGCGGCACTGAGATGTTCGTCCTCAAAGAAGTGTCCACCAAGCAATGTGAGCGCTTCACAGACAAGTGCCACAAGCCAAACTGCAGGGTGAAGCCTAGTGAGTGATATTCATTCTGCCAGTGCTTACTGAGCTTCATTACGGACCTGGCATGATTTTCTAGGAATGTGCGTCAAGCAGAGAACAAGGCAGAAATGTGGTCTTGGTTAAAACCCAGAGCTGTGTACAGCACACCGTGAGATGCTCCCTCAAATCCACAGTAGCAAATAACCCATGGTTAGCACCTGCAGGAAACGCTAACTCAAGCACTCCTCCTTCTGGATGTGCAAAGTCGACCCACAAGCAAGAGATGAAGAACAGAGAGGAGGAAACTGAAACTGCAAATGGATGCACCATGTCCAAACTTAGGGGTGATTCACTGAGCAGCAAAGTTGCAAGAGGCTCTTCCGCTGTAACTAACTAAACGAACAAGTATGATTGGTCCTCAGCAGATGGGTTAGACCACTCCAGAAAGGTCTTTCTGGGATGGCACTGGATTTGCTGGGAGGATGGGTCTTTCCATCCAGGATTTCTCAGGCCCAAGAATCACCCAGTGTCATTCTGGGCCAGACACACAGAGCTTCCAGTTTGGCAGATCCACCCCACTGCAGAGCTGAGGAGCCCTCATAGCTCCACATGGGAGTCCTTGTAGATTGGAAAGCACCGGCACCACCTGGAGACAGTGTCCCCTGGGCCTCTCCCTGCCTCTGCCATGTCCCCAACTTCTGGGTAGAATCTGGAGGTTTCCACACTCACCACTGTCCAAAGACTGCTGGTGAAGGGAGCTGTGCTGTACCCCGCCATGTCCCCAACTTCTAGAAATTTCCTGAACAGCACCACTGCCTTCACCAGCACTAGGGATAGTGGTGAGTATGGAAACCCCCGAAATCCACTGAGCCAATTGCCATTGTCTGCAAGCTACAGCGAAACTGTGAGTGTGTCCTCTTCTCTTGCTTTATTAATGGCAAAAGCCATTTCTTTCTGGAATAAAATTTCCTGAGAAATCTCTCACAGGGCGGAAAATGTGTGTCAAAAACCCTAGTTTATTCATCGCTGGATCCCTAATGGCAACCGAGGTGTTCTCGACACACAGCAGGGATTCAGAAGGTAAAAGCCTCTCTGCACATCCTTCCCATCCAGATGTCTCGGGATTTTAATTCTCTGGGATTTAAATGCTTCAATATGCTGGAAGCTCCTGAACCTCCTCCTGCTGAGGACGAGGAGGAGGACTCACAACTCCCTTGCAAAGTCCGCACCACAGCAAGTGTTTCTCATCAAAGTATGGGAAACTTAACCCTCCCTCCTCAGACACTCCTGTTCCTACCAGAGTGACCTCATCACATTCAATGGGGCCACCTTGGATACTTTTCCTCCAGCCTGGACCCTCCAACCTGGGAACATTCTGACTACTCCCTCCTCCACTGCCCTCAGGTCCCACCCATCGCAAAGTCTATGTGGCCCCTCTCAGATCCATCCCTTTCTCTCCATCTCCTTAGAGCCCACCCTAACCCAAACCCCTACCTGCACCTCTCACTCAGACTATTGCAACAGCCCCTAGCAGAGCTCCCACCTTTTACTCAGGACCAACCTCTGTCAAATTCTCCACTGATCTTCTCACAAATAGTGTTACCAGATTTAGCAAATAAAAATGCAGATGTTCTATTACATGTGAGTTTCAGATAGACCACGGAATAGTTTTTAGTGTAAGTATGTCTCACACATAGGACCCAGCAGTTCCACGCATAGGTATGTATCCAAGGGAAGTGAAAACACGTGTTTATACAAAAACTCACGTCTGAATGTTGCCGGCAGCATGGTTCACAACAGCCAAGAGATGAAAATAACCCAAATGTTCATCGACAAATGAATAGCTAAACAAAATGCAGTCTATTCACACAACAGGATACTACCCAGCCTCATACATGGAATGCCGCTGCACACGCTAACATGGGTAAACCTGGAAAGCGTGGTGCTTAGAAAGGTCAGTTACAAAAGATCATGTATGTCATGAATTTTGATATGGTTTCGCTCTGTGTCCCCACCCAAATCTCACATCAAATTGTAATCCCCAGTGTTGGAGGAGGGACCGGGTGGGAGGTGATTGAGTCTCGGTGGTGGACCTCCCCTGGCTGCTGTCATGATAGTGAGTTCTTGCGAGAGCTCGTTGTTTAAGAGTGCCGTAGCACTTTCCTCTCCTCCTTCTTCAGCCATGTAAAATGTGCCAGCTTCCCCTCCACCTTCTGCCATGATGTTTCCCGAGGCCTCCCTAGCCATGGTTCTCACACAGCCTACAGAATCGTGAATCAATTAAACACCTTTTATGTATACATTACCCAGTTTCAGGTAGCTCTTCATAGCAATGCAAGAACAAACTAATACAATTCCATTCATAAGAAAGTCCACAATAGGGGCCCTACAGAGAAAAGGGATTAGTGATTACTTAGGGCTGGAAGAGGCATGAGAAAGACAGGGTGGTGGGAGCTAAAGGTTACGAGCTTATTTTTGTTTGCTTCTTTTTTAAAAGTGAGGAAGATGTTCTGAAATTGACTGTGGTGGTTTTGCATGTGTCTGTGAATCACTAAAAACTATTAAATTGTACCCTTTAAATAAGTAAATTGTATGGTACGTGAATTATATCTCAATAAAATTATCTGAAAAAGTATGTTTCAGCCAATGTTTGGGACAGAGTTAATACTAAAAAATTGTTTCCTCATTTGCTTTTCTTTGAGATAGAGTTTCGCTATTGTTGCCCCGGCTGGAATTAAGTGGCTCACTGCAACCTCTGCCTCCTGAGTTCAAGTGATTCTCCTGCCTCTGCCTCCTGAGAAGCTGGGATTAGAGGCATGCACCACCACACCCAGCTAATTTTGTATTTTTGGTAGAGACAGGGTTTCTCCATATTGGTCAGGCTGGTCTCGAACTCCTGACTTCAGGTGATCCACCCACCTTGGCCTCCTGAAGTCCTGGGATTACAGGCGTGAGAAAAAATTGTTTCCTCTTTATCAGAAATTCTAATTTTACTTGGCATCTGGTGTTTTATTTGAACAGAAATCAGATCGTGGCATTCTCCTGCTTAAATTCCCTAAATGGTCTGCCTTACAATAAAACAAATTTTAAAACTCCAGACTCTTTAAAACCCCTCAAGATGAGGACTGAAATGGCCCTGGCTCCCCTTCTGCCCAGCTCATGCCAGCACCCCCTTGTGTAGTGCTTCAAAAAAGACCTGCTCTTCCCGTGCCCCAGGCCTCTCTGCAAGGAACTTAGATTTTCACTCTCTGCAGTGCCTCCCCTCTCCCACCACCATGGCAGGCTGCTTCCAACTCAGTTAAACTGCAATCTGGATGGGTCTAGTGGACCAAGGCATCAAAGGGTGATTGAAAAAAAACAAATGGAATTTGAAGAAGAAACTTTTTTATCCTGGAAAAAAATCTGCAATAACTATCATTCACTTCTAATGGGTTTTCTCCCCCGACATAGGTTTTGCCTGGTATCTTCCAAATGGATTTGACGGCAACTGCTGCCTCCTCTCTGTCTAAAGCGGGCACTTCTGACCCCTCTGCTGTGGGCGGGTTGCGCTCCCCACCTTCACGCGCGCTGTGGTCCTTATTCTCCTCCAGGGCACCCTCCCTTCTGGTTGCCATCGTTCCACTGATCTCGCTTGCTGGGGGTCTCCTGTGAAGCCTGTGAGCCCCTTGGATGCAGAGCCCGCACTGACCTGCCCAATCAGAAGTGCCAGCTCCCACAGGAGTCTTGTCCACGAACGCTGCCACTCTGTATTCTCAGGGCAGGGCTCGGCACAGGGCAGGGCCCGGCACAGGGCAGCACTCTGTAAGCGCTTACTATCAGAAGGGGAAGGAGTCTAGGCAATATTTTTGAATAAATGAGCATGGAAGGTAAAAGGAATGTTGAGGTGGCTCTCTGGGAAGCGGCATCAGGAAATGTCAGGGAGAGAGCAAGAGGCTCCTCTACAGGGATTTCCTACAGGCCCACGCCTGGCAAGCACACAGCCAACTAAACTCTCCTTGTCCACACCATGAGTGCCGAGGCCTAGTGTCTGCGCCTTGCCCCATGGCTCCAAAGCTCTGCCCAGCTTGGCTGGAGCAGACCCACCACGTGACCTCTCACCTGATTGCACCTGCCTAAGGAAGCTGGAGGAGAGAGGATGGCTCCAGTCTCTGAACCAGTCCCAGTGCCGATCCTCACTTACCCACAGTTCCGTTGTGTTCTCATCTGGACCAATTCACTCCAGCCAACATCTCTAATAGTCCCAAGGAGGAGGGGACAGGTGATAACTCTCACATCAAAGGACCCAAAAGAACGCTTATTATCAGCTTCCCTACCCAAGGAAGGTTATTTCTTTAACCCTCTGTTTAAAGCACTGTCATACTTAAGAGAGGGAGGAGATAACCTTTGCTCAACAGAAAATCAATGGAATTTTTCTTCTTAAAAAGTGAGAACATATTTTAAAAATCTGTGGACAAGTAGTTTGCAAGCAGGATGAGCACAGTGTTTATATGCACCAAACCCTGTTAGACTCCACACTCCCCTCCATCGGACCCCTCCTGATAAAAGAGAGAAGACAAGAATTGACATCTAAACAGTTTTGAAAGTATCTGATTAAAAACCGTATCTGGAAAATAAACACTTAACATGGGAAGGAATCTGATTATTTCAGGGTTTTTTCCGGACTAGAAAATTCATCCTTGGTGTTCTGTTCACCCTTCTTTCAGCCACTTTTTGGCATATTAGTTCATCCAAAGCATTAAAATTCTTAAAAGCTCTTTCTAAAAATAAAAACTCTTTCTAGATGGTAGTTAATAATCAGATTTTACTTTCAAACAAATTCCAGCTGCTCGTGCCGACCTGCCAGAAGTAGTGGGCACTTGGCCCGGGCGAGCAGGGTTTGCTGATGTCAAACTCTCAAGGCTGTCTGTCAACAACCTGGGCCCTTTACCCAGGACTGACAGTGAGAGGCCCTTCCTGCCACCCCTTGCCACCAACTGTGCTGTGGGGTCTTTACTCCCAGCTGAGTCCTCGAACCTGTAAGAAGATGGGAACCAAAGACCCCAGAACCTCCAAGTCCAGGACCCCTGGCTGCCTCCAGCAACCCAAGGCAACAGTATCTTTACCTCGTTTTTGCCCGTCAAGGTGGATGTTTTGAGCAGGTATTCCCCCTGGTATAAACAGCATACTTAATTTTCTTTTCTAATCATCAGGTCTGAGCCAGAGGCGGGCACCCTTTCCAAGCACTCTGTCACTGAAAGATTCTGAAGACAAGGTTTGAGGCATTCAAGAGCTTTTCAAAATTGAGTCTTTTCATTTTCCTTCCGTCATCCGTACCTGGGGCTTTCTGTCAGTGTTGATCCATGGGAAACTGGGAAATTGTTGGAGCAGATGAAACACCCCAAACAGTCATCCATTCTCCCGAAGAAAGCAGGGGTTAGGGGGAGGCACGGGGCTTGTGTAATCTTCTGAGTGGCCATCTGTAGAAAATCTGGGGATAAATCTACTTTTTTAATTCACTTCACAGAGTGAGTTGGAAATATTGAATATTCAAGCAGAGGGAACACCGATCGTAATGAACCTCGGGATGGATGAAGGGTCCCAGGCCCCGTGACAGCCACACGCATCCTTCCTCCTGACCACACCAGCTCTGCCCTCCTCCACGCACCTCCTGCCCCACGCCTGGCCATCCAGCGCCCCTAATTTGTTACCATATAAAAGTCCCCTTAATATTTTTTTTATCATGTCACATCACTGGCCCAGTAACGACACCCTCAGGAACAACCCGTCCACACATGTGTGTTTCTCACATTGCCAATGTCTTCTGCAATTTCCTGCAGCTTGAAATAAGCTTTGCATGCTGGGAGAAGGGACATCCACAGACTGCCTAACCGTGGGACTCCAGCCGCGCCGGGCCGTCCTTTTGTCATCTGGGCATGTCTGAGCCAGCCCTAGCTAGACCCTGGGCACAGCCCCAGCTGCCGCAGGCCAGGGGGCCAGCGCCCACTCTGGCTCTCAGTGGCTCATGCAGAACAAACCTGTTACATCCTCCACCCTCAGGTTTTCTAAGCTGGGTCCTTCCCGGGATGGTTTCCTCCTGAAAACTGCCAGGCAGCACTCATCCTGGGAAGAACACGAAAGCAAAACCGAGATGTCCAGCAGCAATTTCCAGACATTTCCATAGATACCCTGCCAGGAGCCTTTCGCTTCTTTTGTCTTAAGCCTGTTTTGCTTAAGGTGGCAGAAATGCTGCCCCCCCCACCCCCCGCCGGGATGGTGATGCTAAGTGATTTTGCAGGGCTGCTGTGACTCCATGAGTATCTTGTCAGCTAGCTCGTCTGGAGCATTTAACATGAGTCGCTCATGATGTGGTCTGACATCCGTCACCTGAGGGGAGCCAGCACCCACTTATCTCCTGCTCTATAATTTTCCTTAAGTGCTGCCTTTCAGGCCACGGGGCAGGTGGCCTCAGAGTCACTGAAGCAATTCCACCCTGGCACTTCCCATTTCCTCTGGTTCCCATTCTGGCAAAAAAAAAATTGAGCAGGGTTAAGTGCCCCCTTGGTTCCTCAAGATCGATCTTTCTGCATCAAAGGCTCTGGTCTCCAGCAGACCTCCCACCACCCAGCCTGCCTGGCCTGGTCCACAGGGGCGCCCACCCCACGGCTTTGTTTCAGGGAAGTGGACAAGGAGGGCCACCTCCAGTGTGACCCTTGGTAAAGGAGAGGGCAGGGAGGACCAAGGCTCAGCCTCTGCTGGAAAGTTAGAAGAAAGAGAAGGGAGCACCACCTGTAGGAAGGACACAGATGGAGACCGCGAACCCTTACTCCTGCAGCTTCTACACAGCCATTACTGGAAGTAGAAAGAAAAAATGAATGAACGAACAGCTCCTCCTACAGAAATGCTGCCAGCCAGCTATTCACATGCAAGAAAATTACCAAATAAAGGGAGAAATGAAGAAAAACAAACAGGTGTCATGATGTACCAGATAGCTTGGAAAACCGCACGGTCCTCCCTCCCGCTTCACCATATCTTCCCTCCAAGAACTTACTGAACTTGCTATTTTAAAAGGGGTGAACAGGCAGGAAAAGAACAACAGAACCCAGATACAGCGAATCACATAAAGCATGCAAGATCACAAGTACATAAAACAAATCAAAATAAATCTCTCATATTACTATATTTACTTCTTTGTCCCTCTTATGCTGGCTGGCTGCCTTGTAAATCTCCCATGGAGGAAGGGAAGGTGGTGAGCCTGCAGGTAACATATCCTGAGATTTCAAACATAAATATGGAGTTGTAGGGAAAGGCAAGCCGCCTATAATGCGTCCGCTTCTTTGATAAGTCAATACGTCTGCATTGCATAAGGCATAGGTGAGCTTGACATTTGAATCATTTATGACTTGGGGGGGAAATGGCAGCAGCCTTATTTTTTACTGGAAAAGAACCCACATGTCTTTATAAGCAGTGAGAGTGTCATTGATAGCGCTCAGGAGCTTTTCGGTTTCGGCCATAAACCATGTGTTTGGGAGCCAGACCATTTCCACCGAGGAGTTATTATTCGACAGAGCTCCAACTGGAGGGTGCCCACCAGCCCAACAAAATGTGCTGTGGTGGCCTCTCCACCCGTGGCACCGAGCAGATTTCAGCCCAGCGCAGCCATCAGAAGATTTAATGGCATGTGCACTGTCCAGTGCCTTTTCTCCCATCAGCTGACGGAGTCTTGGCAAGGCAGGGAAGTCACTGAGGCACCTGGGAGTTGTACTCCTTACATCCAATTTTCATAGCTTGTGGGCTGAACAAAACCCACTCTGCACTGATTTTCTTCAAGGTTTCTTATATGGATTTGATTATTCCAGCCAGCCATAAAAGATTGAAATACACGCAGGCTCTATGTCTAAATTGTAGACTGGAAATGTGGCCAACCTCCCTGCATTGCAACACAAAACATCTTCACACCCACACGCATGAGCTATTCCCTCTCCACACCCGGGACCTCAGCCATGCTTACAGGCTGTCTTCCCCAGGCCTTATGGAGTTCTTGGTCTGAGCCCAGAGGTGAAACAAGACCTCGCCCTCAGAAAGCAAACTTCTCCTCCCCACAGCCCCTGGCTGAAATGTCTAAAACCGTAGCAAAGCCAATACAATTGGTTTCCATTTGTATTGTATTGGCAGGATGGATGAGGGCACAGGAGGTGGAGGGGAGGCGACAGCCAAGGAGGGACACATCCCTCCTGGCTTGCACTGTTTCTCAAAATCAGAACGAGGCCGGGCCCAGCTTCTTGACACCATTAGCCATCTGTGACCTGAGATACACAGGATGTGAAAGAGAGCCAAAAACAAACACCAGAGTGGAAATCGCAAAGACCATCAACCTGCTCTCTCACCTGGACTTGCTTTCTGCTTCCAAATCAGTTCCCTCAACCCCACCAAACTCGATCACTTTCCCCAGTCCTCACCCAACTCCATCACTTTCCCCAGCCCCCACCCAACTCCAACACTTTCCCCAGCCCTCACCCAACTCCATCACTTTCCCCACCCCCTCCCAACTCCATCACTTTCCCCAGCCCCCACCCAACTCCACCCCCAGTGAGTTCACCTCTGAGTCATCTGCCTCAATGCTGGTATCTCACTGCTCCGCATGCCCAGAAGCAGTCACCCTGTCTAGGAGTTTTCTTCCAGATGTCTTAGGAGGTCATCTCCTCTCACCCTCCTTCCTCCCCACCCTCAGATTCTCACCTAAGCTTCTGTTCACCAAAAGCTCTTCTACCGCCTTCCATGCCCCTCCTCTTCCCACAACAGCAGCACCTCTCTGTTGCATGGGTCACTGCACACTTTTTGTTCTCTCTCCAGCCTCTGAGTGGCACTGGGACCCAGCAGTACAGCACCTTCTAAGTGTTCCTTCTCCCTTGGCGTCAAGGCAGACCCCTCCTGGTCGTACCTCTCTGGTTGCTCCATCTTGGTCTCCTCCTAACCAGACCAACCCTTCAAGGTCTCACCTCTCCAAGTGCAATCCAGGGCATCAGCTGGGAGCTGTGAGAAATGCAGAATCTCAGGTCCATTGCAGAACCACAAACCCAAGTCAGCATTTTAGTGAGATCCTCAGGTGACTTGCACACATTGAATTTCAAGGAGCTCTGTCTTAAAGCAGTGCTTTCCACTTTTAGTGGATTGCAGAATTCACCTGGGCAGTGGGGTTTGGGAGGTTCCCCCTCTTCCAAGGAAGACCGTGATTCCCTCCACCTGTGACAATGATCACTATTTCTTATCCCTGGTATCCCTGCATAGATCCCTCAGGATGAGCTCCCAAGGCCTCATCAGCCCTTCTGCCAATGCGTCTCTGGTCTGTATCTCCAGCGCAGTCAGATTTCTCTTCCAAATTCCACGGACCCCCTTGTATTAGTGTCCTAGAACTGCCATCACAGAGGACCACAAAAGGGGTGGCTCAAAGCAACAGAACTTTATAGTCTCACAGTGAAGTGTCAGCAAGATCAGTCCCCTCTCTCCAGCTTCTGGTTGCTGCTGGCAACCCTGGGCATCCCCCACTTCTGACTGCATCACTGCAATCTGCTCTGCACTCTCCCCATGGCTCAGTGTCAGAATCGTCCCCTCCTTCCTCTTACACAGACATCGTCACTGGATTAGGGTCCTCCAGTCATTGGTTCAGGGACATACCTTAATCCAGTATGATCTCATCTTGCCTTGACTGCATCTACAAAGACTCCATTTCCAAATAAGGTCACCATCACAAGGAGCAGGAATTCAAATTTGAACACATACTTTGGGGGTGAAAAGTCAACCCCCCCATATCACCCATCTCCCTGACAGCTGCGCTGGGATGTCTGGGAGACCCTCACCTGTGGCATGTCCAGACTGAACTCAGGGGTCCCTCTCTCGCACCAGCTCTGGTTTCTGTCCTCCCATCCCAGCAAATGGACCAACATTTGGATGCCCTTTTTGATGCCTCCCTCACGGCACCCCGGCCACCACGTCCCTCCGCTTCTCTTACTCTCTGTTCCTGCCACCCCCAATGGGTTAGATCCCCATCATCCCCTGCCTGGATGGCTGCACTGACGTTGCCTCTAACCTCCTACCTGCAGGGCGGCTTCCTCCAATCCACTGCAGAGTCCTCTTCAGAAACACAAATCTGAGCTTGGCACCTCCTGAACACTGTCTTCAATGATTCTGAGTTGAAGATGAGACCAGTGGAGTTTCCAAAGCCCTCACCCCATCTTCCCCCAGATCTGCCCCAAATGGCCCCACCTCCTCTTCCTCTAGTTCCCAGCCCCAGGCCGGCACTACCTTCCCAGGACTCACACCCTCTCATCTGCCAGGTATCAGGGAAGCTTCACCTCCTCTGGAAATCCATCTGAGACCGAACAGCAGCTTGGGCATGGCTCCCCTTTGCTTCCAAGGTGCCAGGTATTCCCTCCCAATGCAGGGCTTAGAACTACCCATTTACTGGACCCAGCATCCCATGATGACACAAGCTAACAATGATGGGAAGTAGCTGTCAATCATCACAGCTGTGCCTTCACCACACCAGGCATGGACACATGCTCAGGGGATGTTTGTAAACTAGATTGAATAGAAAGAAACGGAGGCCTCTCTCCTTGTTCAGAGTCAGGGCTCAGACTCAAGGCTTTCCAGGACAATGAGCGTTCTCAGGGAATATGGACTTCCTGACAGTGAATTGTCTTATACACTGTTTTCTGAAGCGTGTGGCTTGGGAAATGCACTTAACTATTCTATTCATCATTTGCCCATCAACCCCAATGGAAAGGCAGTAAAGGACCATTACAATAAAATACACCGAAAATCTGGGTTATGTTAACGTGTGCTTCATTATTTTTTCTTGGATCTGATCTTTGGCTTCTGAAGCCTCAAAAGGTGAACCAGACAGTCTGTTGTAGGTTCCTCTTCAAATTATTTAAGGGAAGCAGAGAACATGTTTTCAGATTGGCTCTACCCCTAAGGAGCCCTTTACCTAATTAATTCCCATAAAACCACTGTGTGTTAGGTGAAATGAGTTAAAAGTCAGACCTAATTCACTAGAAACCAGGGGACCACATGAAAATCACCCTCCCGAATGGAATCGAATCCACGTCTCCATAGAGAGCTTTGTTCTTGAATGAGGCACAGAAGGGTAATTCTTCCGCACTCCCCAAAGGACCCGCAGAGGCACCATCACAGCCGCTGTGCTGCTCTGTCTTCACGTCTCTTTCCTCCCCTGGGCCACGGCCCTAGTGTCCCTACAGCCTCACACCATGCCAGGTCCCAGAGCAGAGGCCCCAAAACTCACTGCGTGGGTGAGCATAGTAGCATGATAGGCTGCAGCCATCCAATGGTGATGCCAGTAGACTCCCCCATTTTAGAAGTTTCCCTGTAAGCTGGCACCTCTGTTCCACGCCTCTGCAGGTTCTTTGGTTGTGAATACTCAAGCCAATTACCCTTGGAACTGAGAGAAAGGAGACCTGTTCCTTCCCGTCTTGCAATGCTCCTGTTCCCAGTATTAGGAATCCAAGTGGGATCATGTCTACATAGCAAATGTTTCTCTATAACTGGCCACGAGCAGATGTTTCTAGTAATAACTGCAGCCTGCAACTCATAAAACACAAAGCTGAGCGTCGCACTCACCCACAAAGGCGTCTACCAATGAGTTGAGAGTAACAAAGCAAGCACAAGACATCGATGCAGGAAGAAAAGGCAGATGTGAAAGATGAAGAGAAAGTCTTTCAAGTGCAGAGTTGCAATGTGATTCTCCAGACTGTGGGTTCCAGAAGGAAAGAGAACCACTTGAAGGCCGAGAAGGAAGTGGCCCAGCCCAGCCGTGCAGGGCCTCCTTGAAATGGCAGAACCCATATTTCTCCCATGGAGGCAGAGGATGTTGGCATGCACAACTCAGGCCTGCAGCAGGCCCAGCCATGCTCTAGGTCCTTCCTGGGCTGCCCAAACCCCCAGCCCTGCAAGGGAACATATATCAGAACGGAAGTAAGAGGAATGCCACACCAAGGGTGGCCTTGAACGGTTTACCGTGATCAGCAATTGTAGTAACAAACACCTTCGAAATGTTATTGTAACGTACCATAGTGAGATGACTCACAGGCCAGGGTGGCTGCACCCCAGAGTCTGGCATCTGTTATAGCACCTGGCAAAGAACAGGATGGCAAATGGAATAACAAGACGCTGCTCAGGGAAAGGAAATACCCTGTCCCTGCAGTAACAGGAAACAAGAAAACCAACCAGCACAACCCCTGCATCCCCTGACTCTTCATTTTAGAATTTTCACCAGATGCAACCAAATGGTCTGGCCTCATCGCAGACATGGAGATGTGCTGCTCAGACCTTCCTTCAAGAAAGGCCTCTCTGCCCTACTGAAGGAAGGAGGTCTCCAGGTAGCAACCTCTGCCCATCTACCTCAGCTTTGGGGTCAAGGTCAAGTTCCCTTTGGTCTGCAGACAGGGACTGCATAATGAGGTGGTAGCTGAAGTGAGTCGCCAGCTGGGAGACTGGGGTGGAATCTCCCTGGAGACTCACTTGGTGCCCCTCAGGTAGGGCCTGAGTGAGGCAGTCATTGCCAGGCAAGGCATTTCCACCCGGCTTGGGCCCCCTTTAGCAGGCATCTTTGCTTCTGCTCAGGCGACATGGATGTTGTTCTGACATGCATGCTGTTGACCGCATCACAACCCAGTAGCTTCCTGCCCAGGTCTGCGGTTCTGCTTGGCCCCATTACAGGTGTTTCTTCCAGACAAGGCTTTTATGCTCCTAACTCCGTCTCAGGGTCTCTTTCACAGAGAACCTGAACGGGAACAAGTTTCATTGCAACACCCTGCCTTCCCTTTGTATGTCTGGTGTTCACTCTTCTGTCTTCATTCAACTTAGCAAACTAACAAACCATGAGCTGGGCCAATTCTGACCAAAACACTGTATGACATAGTGAATACAGAGAAAATCGTCACGAGACACGCATCATGCCCCAAAGCTTAACCACTAAAGTATGTTGTATAAACGCTTACCTTCTTGGGATGGTAGTGTGGGTAGACATAGTACTCTAGTTAGCATCCAAGGAAGCATTTTCCATATCAGCTCCACCAAGGAACAGTAAGAAGTCCTTGAGTGAAGAATTCAGTACAGAAATTCAATGCTTTTGACTCTTTTAGAGATTTGTGATGTGCATACAATAGAATGTTACTGATAAATCCTATAGTTAATAAGTCTTTTTTGGCCTTAATTCATCAGTTTCCAAAAAAAAAACTGTTTATGGATACCTGTTTCCATGACGATACCTCTTAACATGTCAGTCATCACTGAAATTCCATGAAACACAGCTCAGAAACTGTTGGTTAGATATGTTTTTCCTTTCTTTTTTAAGAAAAAATGCCATTTAAAAAAACTATGTAAGAATATACCATCAATTAGAGACAGGGAAGAAATGAAAGTAGGGACCATAATTCTACTGCCCAAGCATAACCACTGCAAGTATTTCAACGTATTTTCATTCACACTTTTCTATCAATTTAAAAAAAATAGTTGGAGGTATTTGACTGTATCAGAGCTTCTTCAATGCCCTACCGTTACCCTGATGGCTCGTAACACATCAACTGCCTCTGCCTTCACTCATTCACCCATCCAGGCTCCATGTCTTAGGCAGGCTCCACCCCATCAACTCTCTCTTACCATCTCCTTGGATCCTCCCCTGCTTGTCATTCTGCCGTACCCACCATGCAAATCCTTCTTCCTGGATCAGTTCAGCCCTGTGGTCTTATCCCCAAAGCCTGGGCTACTGAGGGTGGCTGGAGAACAGGCTGTTGACACAATGCTCCCAGTCAGCTACTTTGTAATTCTTCTTTTTAAAAAAAAATTAATTTAATTTAATTTTAAGTTCTGGCATACATGTTCAGGACATGCAGATTTGTTACGTAGGTAAACATGCACCACAGTAGTTTACTTCACCTATCAATCCATCTCCTAGGTATTAAGCACCACATTCATTGGCTATTCATCCTGATGCCCTCCTTCTTCCCACCTCCTCCAACAGGCCGCAATGTGTGTTGTTTCCTTCCCTGTGTCCGTGCATTCTCATTGTTCAGCTCCCACTTACAAGCAAGAACATGCAGTATTTGGTTTTCTGTTCCTGTGTTAGTTTGCTGAGGATATGGCTTCCAGCTACATCCATGTCCCTGTAAAGGATATGATCTTTTCCTCTTTATGGCTGCATAGTACTCCATGGTGTATAGGTACCACATTTTCTTTAGTCTATTATTGATGGGCATTTGGGTTGATTCCATATCTTTGCCGTTGTGAACAGTGGTGCAATGAACATGCATGTGCATGTACCTTTTTAATAGAATTATTTATATTCCTTTGGGTACATGACCAATAATGGGATTGCTGGGTCAAATGGTATTTCTGGTTCTAGGTCTTTGAAGAATTGTCCTCCACAATGGTTGAACTAATTTACATTCCCAACAGTGTAAAAGCCTTCCTATTTCTCCATAGCCTCACCAACATCTGTTGTTTCTTGACTTTTTAATAATTGCCATTTTGACTGGTATCAGATGGTATTTCATTGCGGTTTTGATCTGCATTTCTCTAATAATTAGTGATGTTTAGTTTTTTTCGTATGTCTGTTGGCTGCTTGAATGGTCTTCTTTTGAGAAGTGTCTGTTCACGCCCTTTGCCCACTTTTTAATGGGGTTGTTTGTTCTTTTCTTGTAAATTTGCTTAAGTTCCTTGTAGATTCTGGATATTAGACTTTTGTCAGATTGATACTTTACAAAAATGTTCTCTTACTCCATAGGTTGTCTCTTCATTCTGTTGATAGTTTCTTTTGCTGTACAGAAGCTCTTTGGTTTAATTAGATCCCATTTGTCAATGTTTGCTTTTGTTGCAATTGCTTTTGATGTTTTTGTCATGAAATCTTTGCCTGTGCCTATGTCCTGAATGGTATTTCCTAGATTTTCTTCTAGAAATTTTATAGTTTTGGGCTTTACACCTAATTCTTTAATACATCTTGAGTTAATTTTTGTATGAGGTGTAAGGAATGGGATCCAGTTTCAATATTCAATATATGGCTAGCCAGTTTTCCCAACACTATCTATTAAGTAGGGAATTCTTTCCCCATTGCTTGTTTTTGTGAGGTTTGTCAAAGATCAGAGGGTTGTAGAGGTGTGGTCTTATTTCCGAGATCTCTATTCTGTTCCATTGGTCTATGTGTTCATTTCCAGATGTAAGGTGGTTTCAACATATACAAATTAATAAACATAATTCATCACATAAACAGAACTAAAGGCAAAAACCACATGATTAGCTCAATAGATGTAGAAAAGGCCTTTGATAAAATTCAACATCGCTTCATGTTAAAAACTCTCAATAAATTAGGTATTTAAGAAGCATATCTCAAAATAATAAGAGAAACCCACAACCAATATCATACTGAATGGGCAGAAGCTGGAAGCATTACCCTCGAAAACTGGCATCAGATACAGATGCCCTCTCTCACCACTCCTATTCAACACAATATTGGAAGTTCTGCCAGGGCAATGGGGCAAGAAAAAGAAATAAAGCATATTCAAGTAGAAAGAAAGGAAGTCAAACTGTCTCTTTTTGTAGATGACATGATCCCATATCTAGAAAAAACTCCATCATTTCAGCCCAAAAATCTCCTTAAGCTGATAAGCAACTTCAGCAAAATCTCAGGATACAAAATCAGTGTGCAAAAATGACAGTCATTCCTATACACCAAAAATAGACAAGCAGAGAGCCAAATAATGAACTCCCATTCACACTTGGTATAAAGAGAAACCTAAGAATACAGCTAACAAGGGAAGTGAAGGAATGATAAACGGCTGTTCAAGGAAATAAGAGAGGACACAAACAAATGGAAAAACATTCCATGCTCATGGATAGGAAGACTCGATATTGTGAAAATGGCCATACTGCCCAAAGTAATTTATAGATTCAATACTATTTCCATTAAACTACCATTGACATTCTTCACAGAATTAGAAAAAAACTACTTTAAAATTCATATGGACCAAAAAAGAGCCCATATAGCCAAGACAATCCTAAGCAAAAAGAACAAAGCCGGAGGCATCATGCTACCTGACTTCAAACTATACTACAAGGCTGCAGTAACCAAAACAACATGGTACTGGTGCAGTTCTTCTAATCCTTGGTTTATACTCTCTGCAGACCAGGGTTGAATTCCTTGACCAGTACTCTGGGAAAATCCCTTTCTTTCTTTTCTTAGATATCATCCCATCCTCTTGTCCCTTTCCTGGTATGTTCAGTCTCTGCTCTGCCTGACTTCTTATCTTTAGTCCATAAAGATGCTCACATCTCTCCCACACTAAAAAGTCTATCCTGGACCATTTGCCACCTTTAAGAACCATCCAATCTTTCCTCCTCTCCTCCTAACTGAAGTCTGTAGCCATGGAAGTCAGTGTCTACAGTCATGCCTTCCTTTCCACCACCCTCTTCCCCATCCATCCACTCGCATATTCTGCCAGCTCTCACAGAGCACCCAGTATCTTTCAGGCATGATGCTTGGCACAGAGGACAGATCAGAAAGAAAATAAGTCTTCAAGTCCTCATGTGCTGCTTGCAGAAAAACAATCACATTATGACAGAATGGTAACAATCTCTAAACAAATGTCACTATAGGGTAAGAGCTTCCTGAGGGAAATACAATGTTCTCTGAGAAGACTCATTCCTAAAACCCCTGTGATCTGGGTTACATCATCATGTACAGAATAGGACCCTGCCCTCATGGAGCTGGTGTTCTGGTTGGAAGAGACAATCAATCATATTATTTGGTGCACAAGTAATTGCAGTTTATTACTTCTAATAAATTAAAGGTAAGTATATATTATTTCAAAAGGAAGGCCAAAAGGCAGGGGAAACCCTTGCCTTTATTCTTGAAACCCTTCTCTCTTCTCACCTAGATCAGCACTCTTCCCAATGTCAAGTCCAATAACTCTTCCTGCTACTTCTGCTCCCACTTACAGACCCACGTTACACTAAAAACTAACAGCCCACTCACTCTGCTGGACACTCCACTATCCTGTGTTTTGCAGCTTCCCCAGCAACTTGGAGAATGGAACTCACCCTGGCTCCCTCAACCAGCATCTGTGTGAAGACTCTCAAGTCTGCAAGACTATCCCAGTCCCTCCTGTTGAGCTCAAGGCTCACTTTCAACTACAACCAATGCAGGCATGGCCAACTGGCCCCTCAAACTCACAATGCCCCAAAACAAACTACTTTTAAGCCAGTTTCCCCAGTGTGACTGAAAATCACAGAAATGATCTTAAATCCTTCTCTCTTCCTCACCTACTCACTCCCATTGCCACTAATTAATACTATTATGGATAGCTCCAAAGTGTCCCTCAATGTGGCTATTTCCCATTTCTGCTGCCCTAGTTTGGATGGTAATGAATGCTGGCTGACATGAATTGAATGGATCCCATTATCCTTCATGCAATCCATCCTACCACCAATTAGTGTTTTCCAAATATCATTCACCTCTTTCCTCAGTGAAGATGGAAACTTCCCATGGCATGAAAAGTGAAGCTCAAACTCTGTCTCGTGGAAATCAACATTCTACACAACTTGGCGTACTTTTCTTTCAAACCGTGAAGCCTCCACCCAGCTCATGACAGCATCTACATATTATCTAGTGATTACTGTTATTATTGTTGTCATTGTTATTATTATTGCTATTATTCTTATTGTCCTTACGAACACAGTGGTTGAACAAAATCCATCCATCTACCCATTCATTTATTCTATAAGGTGATTGAGCACCATCTGCATGCCAGATGTCACTTAGGCCTTGCAGATGCATTAGCAAACAGTACAGGATAGGACCCTGCCCTCGTGGAGCTGGTGATCTGCTTGGAAGAGACAATCAATAATATTATTTGGTGCAAAAGTAATTGCAGTTTATTACTTTTAATAAATTAAAGGTAAGTATATATTATTTTGAGAGGAAGGCCAAAAGGCAGGGGAAAAATCAAGAAGATTAGGGAGTTACTTTTTTATGGAGCATTGCAGGGGAAGTCATTTCTGATAAGATGACATTTGAGAAGATACATGAAGGGAATGAGACAGCAGGTCACGCAGCTATCAGAGGGAAGAGCATTCCAGAAAGGAGACATAGCTGCCACAAAATTCCTGAGAGGAGAGTATGCTGGGTGCTTCTGACAAGCAGCAAAGAGGTGACAGGATTGGAATTGGAAGGGCAGATGGCATGGGTGGAAGACCAAGCTCGGAGGGATCAGCAGACCAGATCGCACAGTGCCCTAGAGGCCATGTGAGGACCACAGGTTTTATCACATTTTCTTCTGGGAAAAGATTCCATTGTCAGCTGTGTTTGGAGAAAGCTAAGTAAACCGATGGATTCTTAGTGTCTCTAATATGTTAACATTAAAGGAGGAAGTTTACACCATTTCCAAATCTGTTTTCCTCACCGAACTCTTTGGTCAAATGAACCTTTACTCATATTTTTATGTGAAAACGACTTTAGGAATGTGGCCTGAAGTGTAAAATATGGAAATGTTATCGACTCTTCTAATAACAGTGGAAGTGGTTCACAACCAAACAACTTCATATGGAAACAAAAGAGAGCCCGCATAGCCAAGTCAATTCTAAGCAAAAAGAACACAGCGGGAGGCATCACACTACCAGACTTCAAACTATACTACAAGGCTACAGTAATCAAAACAGCATGGTACT
>CM052660.1:4735743-4748660 GCA_028533165.1 Leontopithecus rosalia
TCAAGGACCTAGAAATAGAAATTCCATTTGAACCAGCAATCCCATTACTGGGTATATATCCAAAGGACTATACATCATTCTATTATAAGGACACATGCACATGAATGTTCATTGCAGCACTGTTTACAATAGCAAAGACCTGGAACCAACCCAAATGCCCATCCATGATAGACTGGCCTGGGAAAATGTAGCACATAGACACCATGGAATATTATGCAGCAATCAAAAATGATGAGTTCGTGTCCTTTGTAGGGACATGGATGAATCTGGAGAACATCATTCTCAGCAAATTGACACAAGAACCGAAAATGAAACACTGTATATTCTCACTCATAGGCAGGTGATGAACAATGAGAACACATGGACACAAGGAAGGGAGTACTACACACTGGGGTCTATTGGGGGAAATAGGGGAGGGACAGCGGGAGGGGAGCAGGGGAGGGATAGCATGGGGAGAAATGCCAAATGTGGGTGAAGGGGCAGAAGGCAGCAAAACACACTGCCACGTGTGTACCTATGCAACTATCTTACATGTTCTGCACATGTACCCCAAAACCTAAAATGCAATTAAAAAAAAAGAGCGAAACTCCATCTCAAAAACAACAAAAAAAGTGGATCACGAGGTCAAGAGATCGAGACCATCCTGGCCAATATGGTAAAACCCCGTCTCTACTAAAAATACAAAAAATTAGCTGGGCATGGTGGCATGTGCCTGTAATCCCAGCTACTCAGGAGGCTGAGGCAGGAGAATTGCCTGAACCCAGGAGGCAGAGGTTGTGGTGAGCTGAGATCGCACCATTGCACTCCAGACTGGGTAACAAGAGTGAAACTCCATCTCAAAAAATAAAAAATAAAAAAAAATTACTTAGATTGTGAAGATGTATAAGTATTTTGTGCTAAAACAGAGTGAACAATTGATGTTTGCTTTCTATTTTTCCTCAAATTTTCAAGATATTAGAAAAATAAAAGCAAAAGCAAAATTTTTCTAAAAAATGTGAGTCTAGATATTTGCAGATACGAACAAAAGTCTTACAAGTACTAATGAAGAAAAGTCAGTAATTTTTTCTGTCTATTTGTTTTGAGACAGTCTCGCTCTGTTGACCAGGCTGGAGTGCAGTGGCACTATCTTGGCTCACAGCAACCTCTGCCTCCCAGGTTCAAGTGATTCTCCTGTTTCAGTCTCTTGAGTAGCTGGGATTACAGGTTTCTGCCACCACTGCCTGGCTAATTTTTGTATTTTTAGTAGAGATAGGGTTTCACCATGTTGGTGGGGCTAGTCTTGAAATTCTGACCTCAAGTGATCCGCCTGCCTTGGCGTCCCAAAGTGTTGGGTTTAACAGGTGTAAACCACCGTGCCCACCCAAAAAAGTCAATAATATTTTAAAATATTAGAATACTACAACTTAAGAAGTTTTATTCAAGAAAGTAAGGAAAAGTGTGCATAAAATACATCATAAATAATTCACCCAATATATCCTAAAATAGTTTCTATAAAAACTCTAATTAGGAACACATTACAAAAGCATTCTTGCTTAACATGATAGAAAATAGTAATCTCAAACTAACATTAAACGTTCCAATTACACTGAAATGCTAGAGTTGTTCTCATTAATGCTAGGAAAAAGGTTCTGATATTCATTATCAACCTTATTAATTATTGTTCTGGAAGTCCAGACCATGCAAATAAGATAAAAAGAAAAATTAGTTCTGTGATGATTAGAAAAGTGTGGTGGAAAATAATCATGATATAGATGATCATTACTTAGAAAATGAAATAAAATGAATTCAGAATGTATTATGATTAAGAAAAGTTAATAAATTAGCCAGCTTCTAAATAAACACACTAACAATCAAAATTATACCTATTACTCCTCAACAAAACAGTTATAAATGAAACTTTTTTAAACATATCATGATTTCCACTTCCAGCCAAAAAAAAAAAAATAGGACCCGATTTTTTCTCATCTGGAAACAATCAAAAATCAAAATATTTGAAAAAAAGTTTTCAAGACACTGGACATGAGAAAATGAAGGACAGGGACTCAAGGCATAGGAAATCAATTATTTGAACCATAGAATTGCTCCATCCTTCTACCTTGAAGAAATTTCCAAGAAGAGCAACTCAGGTGGAAACCTGGCAGTTAACCTGAATTAAGCAGATGAAGCTGAGAATCCAGGGGAAACTAAGACAGACAGAGTCAGGCACACTGGTGCACCTGTAATCCCAGCTACCTTACTAGGGAGGCTGAGGCAGGAAGATAACTTGAGCCAAGGAATCTGAGGCTGCAAAGAGCTATGATCATGCCATTGCATTCCACCTTGGGGGACAAAGCAAGACCATATCTCTAAAATGAATTAGTATCTAATTCTTCTAGTCAGACTAGAAAACCTTATAATTTACAATCACTGGGTTGAGTGTTCCAAAGGTCTTGCCTTAGGAGTGGAAAGCAATTGTTTTGACACTAAATGTTTCTCTGGTTTCACCTTAAAAAAGCTTAATACCAGGATATTAAAATGTTTTCAAGTAACTTTACTGCATCTCAGAACAAAGCTCAATAATATGTGTAAAAGTACAAAAATATCAAGCCCCTATTTAGGTAAAGTTCACAATGCCAGGCCTGTAAAAATTACCAGGCATGTAAAAAAAGCAGGAAAATTCAACCCACAATGGAGAGGAAATACAATCCGTCTAAACTGACCCAGAGCTGACACACACGTTATAATTAGCAAACTAAGACATTAAGCACGTATTACAACTGTATTCCATATGCTGAAAAGTTTAGTAAATACATAAAAGAGAAAAATTAAGATGCATATTACAATGTGTGAGAGTGTGTGAGATAACCTGGATGGGATTAAGAGCAAATCAAACAACATAGAAGAAAAGATGAGAGAAGTAGACACAGCAATGGAATTCATTCAAAATTAAATAGATTGAGAAAAAAGGATGCTCAAAAGACACAAAACATTGGTGACCTCTGGGACAACTTCATGTGATATAACCTACATGATTGGAGTGCCCAAAGGAAAGGAGAGAGATGAGAAGACAAATATTTGAAAAAAAATCAAATTTATTGAAATCTGTAAATGTACAGATTCAAAAACCTCAATGAACTCCAAGCCCAAGAAATGTAAAAAAAAAAAAACCTACATCATAATCTAACTGGTCAAAGTTAGTTCTAAAGAAAATAGAGAAAAAAGACCTATTGCACATAGATAAAGATAACGGTGACAACAGGCACCTCACTGGAAACAATACAAGTCAGAATATAGTGCAGCAACGTCTTTAAAGTACTTTTTGTAAAAACAGTCAACCTAAAATTACATACTGAGCATTTTCGTTTAATTAACTTTTCTTCAGATGAACAAAAATTGAAAAAACAAATCACCAGCAGTCCTGCAGTAGAATAAATGGTCCGTCTTTCAGGCAGAAGGAACATGATACTATAAGGAAGTAACAATCTACAAGAAAAAAAGAATAAATAATATCATAAATGGTAACTACATGACCAAATACGGAAGATTTTGTTATTATATTAACTTATTTAAAAGATGATTGACTGCACCAACGAAAATAAGGACAAGGTAATGTAGACTTTATTAAACGAGCAACCCTAATTTGTGTAACAATAGCACAAAGACTAGGGAAGAAAAAATGTAGGTATAAAAATGTAAGATTCTTGTGCTAGAGGTGAAGTAGTGATATATCACCTGAAAGTAAACTGTGACAAGTTAAAGAAGTGTGTGTAGACATTAAAACAACCATTGAAATAACAAAGCATAAAGTTACAACTCATTCATCAACAAAAGAGATAAAATAGAAGCATACAAAATATTTAATAAATCCAAAAGAGAAAAGGAGAAAAGAATAGATATAACAAAAAGATAGAACAAATAGCAAATGATATATTTAAACCTATGTCAATAAAAACATTATTGCATTATTTCATTATTGATTATGTCCTAAAAGCCCCAATTAAAAGGCAGAAGCTGTTGGATGATGAGGGGAAAAAGTCCAATCATATGCTACTTACAAGAAATCCACTTTAAATATAATGACATAATGTGGTTACAGTACAAAGGTGGAGCCATATATATATATATATATATATATATATATGTATATGCAAATTTAATAAAAGGAGAAATTACCATATCAATATCAGACCAAGTTTCAGAGCAAACAATACTACCATGAATAAAGACAGTCAAAAATGATGAAATGACCAATTCATCAGGAGAATATAAAATTGCCAACATTTATGTACCTAATAACAGAGCTTCAAGACATATGAAACAAACACTGATAGAACTTCCAGAATAAATAGACAAATTCACAGTCATAATGAAGAATTTCAATGCCCTTTTTAAGATAACAGATTGAACAAATAGAAGTTTGGAAATTTGTGTCAGAGGATCAGCCTATTTGACCTAACTGACCAGCATAAAAAATTCCACCAAAGAAGAGTAAATTACACATTCTTTTCAGGTACACAGAGAACATTTAACAAGATAGTCCGTACTCTGGGACATAAAGCAAGACTCAATACGTTAATAGGATTAGTGATAAAGTATTTTCTTAGACAACATGGAATTAAATTAGAAATCAATAACAGAAATATTTTGGAAAATCACAAAATTTTTGGAAACTAAGTGACACATTTGTAAATATCCCATAGGTGAAACAAAAACTCAAAAGAGACATTAAAATTATTTGAATTTAATGAAAATTAAAATTCAACATATGAAAATTTGTGGGATGCTGCTAAAGCAGTACTTGGAGGAAAATGCGTAGCATTAAAGGCCAATGTTGGAAATGAAGAAATGCCTAAAAGCAGTAGCCCCAGCTTCCAACTGAAGAAACTATAAAAAGGACAGAAAATTTAAACCAAAATAAGCAGAAGAAAAGAAGCCATAACAACCAGGGGAAAAAAGTCAATGAGATAGAAAAAGAAGGAAAAGAAAATCCATTAAATCTAAAGCTGGTTTAGATCAATAAAATTGATAAACCTGTAGCCAGACTGATTTTAAAAATATAAAAAAGACAGAAGAAACAAATTATCACTATCAGGAATGAGAGGTGGTATCACTGCAGATCCTAAACATATTAAAAGATTAATAACAGAATATTATAAAACTGTATGTCAATAAATTTGACAACTTAAGATGAAGTAGGCAAATTCCTTGAAGATACAAACTCCCAGTACTCAGTCAATAAGAAATAGATAATAATCCAAACTTTAAAAACTTTTCCACACTGAAAAGCAGCTCCAGCTGTCTTTACTGGTGAATTCTATCAAGTACTAAGGAAAGGAATACTGCCCATTCCATGCATACTTTTCTGAAAAATAGGAGAGAAGTAACAATTCCAACAAGGTCAGTATTAATCTGACACAAAAGCAACAGAGCAGCTCAAGTCTTTCCAAACTGATCTATAGTTTCAATGTTGTTGGAATCAAAACCTCAGCAGGACTTTCTTTTGTAGAAATTAGAAAGCTAAGTTAAATGAAAGGATTCAGAATAGCCTAAATAAATTAGGAAAATATTAAACTCACAGAACTTATGCTACTGATTTTGAGACTTACTATAAAACTACAGTGAAAAAAGAGAGTGTGGCATCGGTATTGGTACGGCATAGACATAGATTAATCAAAACATTAGAGTTCAGAAACTGCCCCACACGTATGTGATGAGTAGATTCTGACAGACTCACAAGGCAATTCAATGGCCACATTAGATCAAACGAACCTCAATCCTTACATCATGCACTGTACAAAACAGTCACTCAAAACTGATTATAGAACTAGGCATAAAACTAAGACCATAACATCTCTATTTTCAAAACAGGAGAAAATATCTGTGGCGTTGGGGTAGATGAACATTTTGTAAATAGAAAAGGGCATGCATATAAGCCAAATGCGATTAATTAGACTTCATCAAAATTAAAACCTTTCAACACTATTTTGTAGTTTTCAGAATACAAGTTTTGTGTTTATTTTATAAAATTTATAACTAATCATTCTTTGATTCTATTATAAGTAGAATTGTTTTCTTAATTTCATTATTGGGTCCTTTACTGTCTGTACGTAGAAACATTCAATTTTAGTATATAGATCTTGTGTCCTGCAATCTTGCCAAATTCATTAGTCCTGACAGTTTTCTAGCTGATTCCTTAGGACTTTTTATATATAAGATCATATCATTTGCAAATAGAGGTTTTACTTATTCCTTTTTGATCTGGATGCCTTTTACTTCTTTTTCTTGCCAAATTGCCCTGGCTAGAATTCTAGTACAATGTTAAATAGAAGCAGCTTGAGTGAGTATCTTTCTTGTTTCTGATCTTGGGGGGAAAGCATCCAGTTTTTCGCCAGTAAGTATGATGTTAGTCATGGAATTTTCATCGATGAACTTTATCAGGGTGAGGAAATTCCCTTCTATTATAAATAAATGAAAAACATCTCATGTTCATGGATAAGAAAATTTAATATTGTTGTAGTGATAATACTCTCCAGGATGACACAGAGATTTAAGGCAATCCCTACCAAAATCATAGCTGGCTCCTTTGTGAACATTGACAAGCTGATCCTAAAATTCATATGGAATTGCAGGAGACCCAAAATATCCACAGCGGAATACTGCATGTTCTCACTCATAGGAGGGTGTTGACCAATGAGAACACATGGACATAGGGAGGGGAGCACTACATACTGGGGTCTGTTGGGGGGAATGGGGGAGGGACAGCAGGGGGTGGGGAGTTGGGGAGAGATAGCATGAGGAAAATGCCAGATATAGGTGAAGGGGAGGAAGGCAGCAAATCACACTGCCACGTGTGTACCTATGCAACTATCTTGCATGTTCTTCACATGTACCCCCAAACCTAAAATGCAATAAAATATATATATACACACTCTATTTGTACTCTTTTAAAAAACATGCAAAATCTAACTTTACTCAGTAATAAAATATATACATACTCTGTTTCTACTCTCTTATAAAAAATATGCAAACCCTAGTTGTACTGTTATAAAAAAATACAATCTTTCTAAATACTCTTATAAAAAATATAAGAACTCTATCTGTACTTTGTTGTAAAAAATATACAAACTCCATTTGAACACTGTTATAAAAAATATACACACTCTACTTGTACTCTGTTATAAAAAATATGCAAACTCAATTAGCACTCTGTTATTAAAAATAAACTCTGTTTGTACTGTTATAAAAAATAGAAAAAAAAGAATTTGTGCTTCCCGATTCCAAAACTTACTATAAACAATGGTCATCAAGACAGCATGGTACTGGCATGGATGGACGTGCAGATCAACAGAACAGAAAAAAATACATTTGTGGTAAATTTACTTTTGACAAGGGTAGCAAGTCCATGTAAGGGGAAAAGAATAGTCTTTTCAACAAATGGTAAAAGGACAGCTGGATAGCCACAAGCAAAAGAAGAGGGACAGACTCACCTTCTATCATACACAAAAATTAATTCTCAGTGGGTCAAAGATCAAAATGTAGGCGCTAACACTATCAAACTCTTAGAATATAATCTAAGAAAATGAAAAAACCACCCACGTAATGGAAAAAATATTTGCAAACCTCATATCTCATAAGGGCCTGTATCTAGAATATATTTTTTAACTCTTACAATTCAATAATTTTTAAAAATAATTTTTAAATGAACACATAAAATGAATGAACATTTCTCCATAAAAAATTTTAAAGTGGTGAGTAAGCACACGTAAAGATGTTCAACAAACACCATTAGCCAGTTGTGGTGGTGCACACCTGTAATCCCAGCTACTCAGGAGGCTGAGGCAGGAAGACTGCATGAGCCCCAGAGGTTAGACTGCAGGAAGCCATGATCATGCCACTGCACTTTAGCCTGGACAGCAGAGCAAGACCCTGTCTCAACAGCAACAAAATAATAGTTTTTAAAGTAGCAAGAAGATTATTCTTTTAAAAGTATCTTAAGATGGATCTATTCCAAGTAACCACACACACACACACACACACACACACACACACACACACACACAAGAAAAGTGTTATGAGGGAAACAAAAGATGATAAAGTCTGACAGAGAGTGAAAAACAAAAAGGAGAAGGAAGCAGAAGAGAAGTTTTGAATCAGCAGCCAGAAGAGAGTAGGGAAAAAGATCAGCCTACTTGGCCTCCAAGGAACTTGGCTAACAGTTAGGGCCCCACAAGTGCCAAAGCAACTTGTTTGAGTTTGTCTTTAATTTTGTTTTCAATTGGCATGCAATAATTGTACATATTCATGGGCTACAGAGTGATATCCTATGCGTAATGATCAAATCAGGGTAAAAAACGTATCTGTCACCTCAAACATTTATGATTTCTTTATCTTAGAAACATTCAAAATCTTCTCTCCTTACTCCTTAAACACATATAATAAATTACGGTTAACTGCAGTCACCCTACAGTGCTAGAGAACACTAGAACTTATTCTCTTTATCTACCTGTAATTTTGTATGTTAACCAACCTCTTCCTATCTTACCCTTTTTCCTAGCCTTCCCAGCCTCTAATACCCACGATTCTACTCTCTATTTGTATGCATTACGCTTTTTTTATCTCCCACATATGAGAAAGAACATGTGGCAATGATCTTTCTGTGTCTGACTTATTTCACTTAACATAATGCCCTCGAGGCTCATCCATGTAGTTGGGAATGACAGGATTTTATTCTTTCTGTGGCTGAATAGCATTCCATTGTGTATCTATACCACATTTTCTTTATGTACTCATCTACTGATAGACATTTAGGTTGATTCCATATCTTGGCTATTGTGGGTAATGCTGCAATCAACATGGGAGTGTAGATATCTCTTAAATATACTGATTTCCTTTCCTTTAGATAAATGCCCAGCAGTGATACGGCTGGATAATATGGTAGTTCAATCTTCAGTTTTTCTGAGAAAATTCCATGTTGTTTTCCATAATGGCTTACTAATTTACATTCCCACCAACAGTGTATCCGGGTTTCCCTTTCTGTGCAGCCTCACCTGCACTGGCTGATTGTCATCTTTTTAATAATAGCCATTCTACCTGGGGTGAATGACATCTCATTGGGATTTTGATTTGCATTTTTTGAAGATTGGTAATTGTATTATTTTTATTGTAGTATTGCTATTTTTATTGTGGTTTTTCCAAATCTGCAGTTAGTTGAAGCTGTGAATGCAGAATGCACGTTAGAGCGGTCCAGCTGTACATTCTCACACAAAGGAAGAAGAGGGAATGGAGCTATATAGGAAAAAAGGTTTCGAATAATGTCGAAATTAGTTGTTATTACTCTAAAGTAGATTGTTATAGATTAAAACGTGCATTGCAATCCCTAGAGTCACTTCTAAGAAAATAACTCAAAAAATAGAAAAAAACAACAAAAGAATTAAAAGGGTACACCAAAAAGTATCTACTTAACACAAAAGAAGGCCATAATCAAGCAACAGAACAAAAAAGACTAAGGCATGAAGGAAGCAAATATCAAAATGGCAGGCATAAATCATATCTTATCAGTAATTTTATTAAAAGTAAGTAGATTAAAATCTCCAATTAAAAAGCAGATATTGGGCCAGGTGCAGTGGCCCACAACTGTAATCCCAGCACTTTGGGAGGCCAAGGCAGGTGGATCGGTACATCAAGAGATCGAGACCATCCTGGCCAACATGGTGAAACCCCGTCTCTACTAAAAATACAAAAATTAGCTGGGCATGGTGGTGCGTGCCTGTAATCCCAGCTACTCAGGAGGCTGAGGCAGGAGAATTGCCTGAACCCAGGAGGCAGAGGTTGCAGTGAGTCGAGATTGTGCCATTGTACTCCAGCCTGGGTAACAGGAGCAAAACTCCGTCTCAAAAAAAAAAAAAAGGCAGATATTGGTATAACAAAAATTGTTAAATGATCCAACTATATGCTACCTTTAAGAGACAATTTAGATTCAAAGACACAAATAAATTGAAAATAAAAGGATGAAAAAGATTTGCTAAAAATAGTAAACAGAAGAGATCTGAATTAGCTCTGCTAATAGACAAAATAAACCTTAAGGCCAAAATCATTACTATAAACAAATGACTACATTTTACAATGAAAAAGGATGAATCCATTGATTATTAGAAACATATATGCACCTAAAAACAGATAAAGTATGCGAAGTAAAAACTGACAAGACTTGAAGAGAGAAATAGACAACTAAACAATAAATTTGGTGACTTTAATGCCCTACCTGAAAAAATGAATAAAACAACTAGACAGAAAACAGATAGAAAACTTGAACACCACAAACACCTAGACATAAAAGACACCTGCAGAATATTTCACCCAAAAACAGCAGAATATACATTCTTCTCAAATGTATATGAAATATGCTCCAGAATAGATCATGTGGTAGATCATACTGAAAGTCTTAATAAATTTAAAATTATTGAAATCATACAATAGAATGAAGTTCATAATCAAAAACAGAAGATTTGAGAAATTTAAAAATACATGGAAATTCAGCAATGCATTCCTAAATAATGCCTCAAAGAAAAAATAACAAAGGAAATTTAAAAATAAGATAATAAAAATAAAATCACAACATACTAAAACTTTTCGGGATGCAGAAAAGCTTCACTTGCAGGAAAATCTATAGCTGTGAATGTCTACATTAAAAAGGAAGATAGCTCTCAAATCAATAACCTAAACTTCCAACCTAAGATAGTAGAAAAAGAAGACAAACAAAGCCCAATGCAAGCAAAGGAATAAAATAATAAGGATTAAAGCAGAAATAAATGAATTAGAGAGTAAAAAACGATAGCAAAAATCAACAATCACAGAAGTTGATTCTTTTAAAAGTATCAGCAAGATTGACAAACCTTTAGATAGACTGGCCAAGAAAAAAAAGGAGACAGAGAATATTCCAATTAGTAGAATCGAAAATAAAGAGACAACATTACTACCAACCACACAGAAATATAAATGATTATAAGGCAATACTATCAACATTATATGCCAACAAATTAGACAACCTAGATGAAATTAACAAATTCCTAGAGAGATACCAAACAACAGCTCACAAGCAAGAAAGAAAAAAAACAACCTGTGTAGACTTATGACAAGTCTTTTCAACAAATGGTGCTGGGACAGCTAGATATCAACATGCAAAAGAATCAAGTTGGGCCTACACTTCATCCTATACACAAAACATAATTCAAAATGGATCCAAGACCTAAACGTAAGAGCTGAAACTATAAAACTCTTAGAGGAAAGCATAAAAGTACAACTTCGTGACCATGGACTATGCAATAGTTTCTGAGATATAACACCATACAACAAAAGAAAAAAATAGATAAATTGGAATTCATCACAGGGTTAAAATATTTGCATTTCAAAAGACATCATCAAGAAAGTGAAAACACAACCCACAGAACGGCTGACTCACACAGTGGCGGTTGACAGTGGCTGTTGGTCTGCAGCTCAGCAGAACACACACCTGGCGTCTTTGGTTAACTTGGATTGCTCACAGCGTGATGTCTGGATTTCCAGAGGTATGTCCCAAGGGCATCCAAGAAGCTCAGGGGGAAGCTGCAAGGCTTCTTAGGACTTCAACTGGCAAGTCACAGTATTCTACTGGCCAAAAACAAGTGTGAAAGTCATCTCAGATCCAAGGGGAGGGGACTACCCAAAGGTGTAACTGCTGGAAGGCATGGTTAATGATGGCGAAGAGAAAGATGTACTTGGAGAAACCGTACCTTGGGAAAACAACTGAATTTCACCTGCACTACATTGTTTTAATCTTCCAAATGTAGAGATGGGTATAAGTAAATGAGTTTTCTATCCTTTTCTTTAACAATTTCACTGAGGTACAATTTGCATGCTACATAATTCATCCATTTAAATTCATCCATTTAAAAGCCATACAATTTGATGGGTTTAGTATATTTACGGGTATATGCAACCATCCACACAATCACTTTTAGAACATTTTCTAAACGTTTTCTCAAAAAGAAAACCCATACCATCAGCCATCACCCTTTTTTTGTCCGAATAAAATATTTGATGAAATTCTTGTCCATAGAATGGATGGCCGTGGAGCTGCCGTGACTGGGGTGCAGGTACAACCCCCAGGTTGTGCCCACACCTCCTTCCCCACTGTACCACCAGCCATCGCCAACTCCTCCTTGGGGTTCTACAGCTCCACAGAAGGCAATTTGAAAACCACATAGGAGGGCCAATCTATTCTTATTCTCTAAAGTTTTATTCTTTCAATAGCTGAATAATCACAGAAGAAGTTTAATTTTTAGGACAGAAATGAGCAAAGTGGTTTTTGAATGTTCTTGCACTGGTCACGATTCAGGGTTTAACATAAAGAGATGTAAGAAAGGTAGCAGAGTTTGTCAAGGTCAGGATGATTCATCTCCAAGAAGCAAAGATGATGTTGTAGCATCTAAGCCTTTGAGATGGAGTTATAGAATCCCCAGGCATGTGGGTGGGAGCAGGGAGACAGGAGGGCCCTTGAATCCCAAAATCTCAAAAATTACAGGAAGGTAGCGAAGTGCAGAGGAAACACCACAATGTTAAGAAGAAGCTTCAAATATCTAAAATTGATTCAAAAATAAAGCAAATTCCTAGGAAGAATGAATATCCCTGGAATACTGGCATGCAGGCTTTGATCAGACACCTTCCATCTGTCCCTCCCCAAACATTCTCCCTTCCACTTACTGAGAAGGGGCTTTGCCAAAGCAACATCTAATCCTACAATAGATGCCAATGGGGCCAGGCAAAGTGGCTCACAGCACTTTGGGAGGCTGAGGCAGGCGGATCACTTGAGGTTAAGAGCTTGAGACAAGCCTGGTCACCTATCTCTACTAAAAATACAAACATTAGTCAAGTGTGGTGGCGCACATCTGTGGTATCAGCTA